>JAOTAZ010070871.1:0-16450 GCA_025629785.1 Erythroxylum oxycarpum | reverse complement strand
AATTTTCTTAGGCTCTATTTCAGAAATAAAGGCTACATTTGCTTCTCTTCTGAATTTCGACCTAGTTCTCACACCTTTTGAGGTTTCTCCTATAATCAAATCTTCTGGGTGAGAAGACTTATATCTCCAATCCCTTTTCAAACCAATACTTTCAGGAATACCTTTTACTTTGTCTAAAGGAGTATTTGATGGTGACACATCTTCATTATCAACCAAGGGTACTGATAGAGTATCATTATTAGTATCATTTCTTCTATTCAGTTGAGAGCTATCATTTCAGGACCCAGAAGAATACCCCGTTAGGCAACCGGCGTATACCAACCGGATGTCAGTGAAAGAAGAGGTTGGGATCAGTTCGCATCTGCATTAATGTCTATTAAAATTGTATTTTCTGAATTTTTGTACAAATGATTAAGTCAATTAGTAAAGTCAATGGATGGACTGTAGTTGACTGTAGTAAATTGTATTTATAAAAAGGGCCCCTGTGGTCATTGTATTTATCGGTAATTTTGTTTGTTAATGATTTTCCGCATAATGTATGTTTGTGTTTAAAAACAAAAAAAAAATAAAAATATATTTTATACTGATTTTTTACTGAGTGATGTAGCACGCCACCCTCGTAGGATACGGACTCGGATATCACCATCGATGTCGGGTTCGGGTCACGCGGGAGCGAGGTGTTACATTTAGGTGGTATCAGAGTCCAGAAGTACAAACTTATATGTGCATTTTCTGAAACATAGGTCTAGTTACATGCATTTAAGTCATGTTGCAGTAGACCGTGGCAACTGATCCCTAGTCTGAGTCGCATGAGTATGAGTCATACGCATGAATATGTGTTAAGTGAGTAAGTGTGAGAAAAGTGATGATATGTCAAAATATGAGCCAATGAAGGTGTATGGACAATTAGGAATGGGAAAGGAAAAAATGGATAATGATATTCATATTGTACTGTGGCTATAAACCCTCGAATGTGATATGAATGTTCTGATTTAGGAAAGAAGTGATATCAAAATGAATAATGAGACTTATAAAATGGATAAATCGAGTTGAAAGAAAACAAAAATTTGTTATAGCCTGGAGAGGTCAAATTTGGACATGAGAAGAATATCGACTAAAGTGATAAGAGTATGATTTAGCATAAAAATATGTCTATATGAGATTAAAAGTTTAGGATGACTAGGTATTTATGATCAAAATGAGCAAAAGTAGATGGTTCGATATGGCAGATATAGATTCACTACATTTGTGTTGGTGTGTGTTATGGAAGATGATATCGATATTGTGATAAGATCGATAGTGTACCATACTGATTTACCTTCGAATGAAATAGCGAAGTGACTATATTGTTAAGAAAAAGTAGAAATGGTAAGATTAAAGTGTACAAGCCCGGTTCAAAGAAAGAATTAGAATAGATTTCGGATTTGAAATGTGAAAGTTGTTATTTAGTGTGAGCATATATTTGGGATCCTGCGATTACATTTCTTGATTCTGTGTCTATAATTTTCGAATGGATTGAGCATATAAAAAGGAACATGACGTTACAAGTGATGATATGTGATACATGAAGTGTAATATAGAGCAGTTAGAAATGTTCCTAGGGTTGGATTGTATGTATACATGTGATTATGAAAAAGATGATAACTTAAAGGAGAAGAGTGCACTCGAAATGCTAATTCAATGATCATGATCGGATGTTGCATTAAAAGAAGAGGTAAATACTGAAAAACTGGAGTAGAATCACTGTCAATGTGTGTGTTAAGGTGAGGAAGGAAGTGCAGGGCACGTTATTGGCCTACAAAAATCGGTTTCTGTTATGATCATATGGTGAACCCCAATCATGGGTAGAAACAAGAATAAATTGAAATGTCAGTATTAGTAATGACTGTAAATGATTGGAGACTTGATAGAAATACATCTCTAGGTTAAAGGTATGGATTTTGGATGGTATATATCAGGGTGTTTGCGTAAATGAAATTGTTTAAGGCTTCATTGAGCCTTATTATCGAGGATGTATTGACCATAGAGTCATGATACAAATTGATATGAAATGTAGAAATTGATTTTTTTTAGGCATTAAGAATGACCAGTAAGTACTTATGGATAATAGGTGAGTGACAATATCGAGGTTTATAATAAGAAATCACTGAGATGGGCTCAGAAAGCCGAGTAATTTAGTTTATGAAAGCTCTTCTCTCGATTCAACAATGGAATCTGGAAATCCTTCCATAGAGGTCAAAGGCCCCTCGCTTGATTCAATCGGGTTTAAGTTATAAAGGAACCGACAGACGCAACAGAGGGAATTTTGAAATAAGATAACAGATCTCCAAGAAAAGTTGTGATGTGCTGTCTTCTTTCTTGAAGAAAAAAATATACATTTTCCGCATAATGTATGTTTGTGTTTAAAAACAAAAAAAATAAAAATATATTTTATACTAAGTTTTGACTGAGTGATGTAGCACGCCACCCTCGTAGGACACGGACTCGGATATCACCATCGATGTCAGGTTCGGGTCACGCAGGAGTTGGGTGTTACATATCATCAAATTTGATGTGAATAGATTCTTGAACAATCTTAGAAGTAAGATTATAAACCCTATAAGCTTTAGAAGATAATGAATATCCAAGAAAAATTCCTGAATAAGTCTTAGAATCGAATTTATCCTAAATATAGTACACTTACAACCAAATGGATGGAAGTAAGAGATATTATGCTTCCTTCCTTTACATAACTCATATGGAGTTTTCTTTAACAAAGGTCGTATAAGTATTCTATTTTGAATATAACAAGTTATGTTCACAGCTTCTGTTCAGAAATACTTAGGAAGATTCATTTCACACAGCATGGTCCTTTCCATTTCCTGAATCGTCCTATTCTTTCTTTCTATAACTCTATTCTATTGTGGAGTTCTAGGAGCAAAGAAATTATGGAAAATTCCATTCTTTTCACAAAATATTCTGAATTTCTCATTCTCAAACTCACCACCATGATCACTTCTAATTCCAACAATAGAAATCCCTTTTTCATTCTGTAAATTTTTGGAAAGCACTTTAAAACATTTAAAAATTCATCCTTATGTGACAAAAATAATATTCAACAAAATCTAGTGAAGTCATCAACAATTACGAGACCATACTTCTTTCCACCAAGACTTAATATCCTAGTTGGACTAAATAAATCTATATGTAACAACTCTAGAGGTCTAGATGTAGTTACAATATTTTTAGAAGAAAAAGATGTTTTAACCTGTCTTCCTTTATGACAACTTTCATAAAAGAAATCCTTGTTAAAACTTATTTTTGGTAAACCTCTTACCAAATCATATTTAATCAACTTAGAAATATGTTTAAAACCAACATGACTTAGATGTTTATGCCAAATCAGTTTTTCTTCATTTGTTGATATAAAACAAGAAATATTTTAACTTTGAAAATCTTCTAAATTAATCTTATAAAGATTGTTTCGTCTTTTGGCAGAGAAGAATATGGAACCGTCCTTGTTTTTGACTACACAAGAATTTTGATTAAAGGACACTTCAAAACCAGAATCACTTAATTGACTGACACTAATCAAATTATGTTTTAAACCATCAATTAGCAGAACATTATCAATAGATGCAAAAGAATCTTTACTGATTTTACCGATTCTAATTATTTTTCCCTATTGGTTATCTCCAAAAGTTACCGATCCTCCCTTCTTATTTTTAAGATCTAAGAACATAGACCTTCTTCCCATCATATGTCGCAAGCTTCCACTGTCCAAATACCATTAGTGCTAGTCATTTTTTCCAAGGAGGGAGATCTGCAGTAGATATTATGTTTTTCTTAGGCACCCAGATTTTCTTGGGTCCTTTGGGGTTAGTTTTATAATAATTCTTGGAATGATGATAAGACGACTGGTGATACTTCTTTCTATATGGAACAAAAAAAAATTTATGACGAGTATCTCGCTTTTAGTAAACCCTAGACCACTCTTATCATTAGGGTGTTTGTATCTTCCTAGCATGTCATTCATTTTCTTCGTACTTTTGGTGAAAGTTGATAGATCTGCTGAAAGAGAATTAATTCTTTGTTTCAGCTGACTTATTTCCTCAGATCTATCTATAGTAACTTTTTTCTTCATATCGTCTACTTGTTTCTTCATGCAGACATTTTCTCTCTCTAAAACTTTCATGTTTTTCAAGTTTTCTACAAATTTTTTCTTTAACGATCTATACTACTTTAGTACAGCATATGAATCTTCCAACAACTCTAAGAATGCATCTTGTAATTCGTTCAAGTTAGAAGTTACCTCCTCGCCAGCTTCTTTTTCAGGTACCAAACACATATTTGCTTGAACTGATGCTTCTTAATCAGTATCAGATTCTGACGAATCCAAATCTTCCCATGTTGCCATCATGCTCTTCTTATTTTCTTTATTTTTCTTTGGTTTTCTTCTCAGCAACGGACATTCAGACTTGTAGTGTCCAGGTTTGTTGCACTCGTAGCAAATGACAGAGGTCTTCTCGTTTTTCACTTCGTCTTTTGCTATTTTTCTTGAAAGAAAAGTCTTTATTTCCTTTTGCTTTCTTCTTACACATCCGTTTAATCTTCCTCGAAATGAAAGATAATTCATCATCATCTTCACTTGAATCTTGTTCAAATTCACTAGTATCGTCATTCTTGATTTCTTCAATCTTTAACACTTTTGATGATGGACTTCTCTTTTTTTGAGTCTTGTGATTCTTTTTTCTAGCCTTTAATGCTATAGATTTGTCCCATTTGGGTTTATCTTCTACATCAAGCTCCACTTCGTGTATCTTCAAAGAACTAAGCAATTCATTAAGCATTAATATACTCAAGTCCTTGGCTTCTTATACCGCAGTGATTTTAGGTCTCCATTTGTTCGACAGACTTCTGAGAATCTTCCTAACATGGTCTTAATTATCGTAGATCCTCCCAAGGGCTTTAATTCCATTAACGATGGTTTGAAATCGTCCTAACATCTGATCAATAGACTCATCTTCATTTTAAACAGCTCATACTGGTGTACAAGAATGCTTATCTTGGACTCTTTCACCTGGTTGGTGCCTTCAAATGCAATGGATAGAGTACCCCACATCTCCTTTGCAGTTACACATCCATGAACTTTATCGTATTCACTTCTGCTTAAGGCACAACTCAGAAAGAACTTGGCCTTTGAGTTAAGTTAGAATCTAGCTTTTTGATCGACTAACCATCTGCTACGTGGAATAGCATTACCTTTATCATCCATTGGTATATACAGTCCATTCTCGATAATCTCCTAAATATCAATGTGTGTTGATTCTATGAAGAACCACAACTTGTCCTTCCAATAGTGATAGTCCTCACCATTGAACGCAGGAGGTTTTTTTATATAGGCTCCTTCAGCTATAAAAACATGTGATTCAGCCATGGATCTTTATCCTCACTTTGTAACGGTGGTTCTTGAAAACCAAGCTCTAATACCAACTGAAGTAAATCACTTGTTAGCATAGACTTTACGTACAATATACAAAATGCACAAGAAGGGGGAGTTGAATTGTGTATTCTTTTCGTGATTACAAGCCCCTTTGATATTCTTTAAAAAATAACTTTTTCAAAGCTATTAAATGAATATCACAAATGTTATACGAAAATATTTATGTGATTAAATTGCAAGTAACTTCTATATACTTGTATAAAAACAATAGAAATTAAAATATAGAATTAGAAGATGGACACGACGATTTTATCCTGGTTCATCCCAAACCTTGGGCTACGTCTAGTCCTCAAAATTCTTCTGAGATTTCACTAAACTTCTCCAAAGTTACAAGTATTCTTTCCCTCATAAAGCCTCTTCAGGTCTCTTACACAAAGTATTATTTTCACTCTACTAGCCTTTTCAAGCTTTCAGCTTTTCCTTTATCTCATTAGAAAGATATTGCGAGCTTTGTTACAGTAAAGATTGCTCTCGTGTTTTGCTCAACGAATACAGAATTTTCTTATGTAAGCAATAGCTTGAAAGCTTAAAATTCAAAACTTGATCAGTCTTCGACTACGATTTGTATTTATAGCCTTCGTCTCAAACTACTTCTTGATAATTGCTTCTTATTTCTTATAGAAACCGTTATTCAGTTGAGTTCTGTAACTAACTCTAACTGACTAACCGTCGATGTACTATCGTGTCTTCGTCTTCGTATCGTCTGTGTTTTTCTTTTTTTGTGTTTTCTTCCTTCTGTGTTGTTCTTCCTTTTGTGTTTTCTTCCTTCTGTGTTTTTCTTCCTTCTATGTTTTCTTCCTTTTGTGTTTTCTTCCTTCTGTGTTTTTCTTCCTTCTGTGTTTTCTTCCTTCTGTGTTTTCTTCCTTCTGTGTTTTTCTTCCTTTTGTGTTTTTCTTCCTTCTGTGTTTTCTTCCTCCTGTGTTTTGTTGCACGCTTAACACACTTATCAAAACAATCCATTCATTTCTAATAATATTATTATTTGATTGTCACCAAAATTATTAGATGTAAAGTCATTTTGACTTAACAATTTGATGTGCATGAGCAATTGGGATAGATGTAGGAGTGATTGTTGACTTATTTCCACTATATAATGTTTTCTCAGAGGCGCAACCACCGTCTCTCTCACATCAAACATCGATGATGCCTATTAAAGAGAGCGATGATAAAGACACAACTAAAGATTGATTTGCTATTCCTACTCTTTTTTCCTTTGTACTTATTTTGGTTTCTTTTCCTTTGTAAATTTCAAAACCTATATTTTACATTTAAATTATGTTATTTTCCTTTTATTCATTTTCCTTTTATTTTATTTTACTTTTATTACTTTCTATGATTTTTGGATTTTGTATTTAATTAGTTTTATGTGTCAGGTATAAAGAGGTTCTTGATTTATCTCACATCATATTGTGAGAAACATTAATAAAAGAGGCTCAAAGAAATTTCTTGATATATAATTTCTAATCTTCTTGACTTATTTTTGTACTTTTATTTTTTATTTGTATTAATTAAGGAAAACATATACCTTATGTGTGTGGTAGTAATTCTTTTGAGCCTCAACATAACTTTTTTTAAGAAACATTACAAGTATTTAATCTAATTATATTTAATTTAGAGAGTTATAATTTCATAAAATTAAATAATGACATTAAGGTAAATAAGTTTTTGTCAAAAAATAAGAGATTTCGTTAATAAACAATTATATACATTCCAAGTTTGCAACTATTGTAGTATTATATAAAAAAGAAACTAGATTTCAAGGTCATATGGGTCTTGGTGATTAGCTCAGTCCAATGCCCATCTCCTTCTCAAGTTTATGGATAAGTTATCCGCAATTCCCCAAGCTAGCAGGTTTAGTCTGGTTTGAAGAGTAACCTCCTCAAAAACCAACTATGTACTCCTAATTTGTTGTGTAAAAATCCTGCAATTCCTTTCTTTCAAAACATGGTAAACCATTGAGGCCTAGCTTATCTTGATTTCTTTTTAATCTAATAGTGGTATATTGCATAATGTTTTAGTGGCAATCTAGTATGTGTTTAGTTGTTAAATTGAATAATTAGTGCATGTTTAGGTTAGGATTGTGTTATTTCATTAGACATTTGTGTTTTGAGTGTTTTATAGATTAGAGTATGCCATTGAGCTTAAATTTCTTATATTTAAGGTGCCTTGATGTGTTTGTTAGTGTTTCAGGTCAAATATAGAAGATCAGAGAGATTCGGAGGAAGCTTAGAGCAAAACCCAAGGCCACTATTGTGATAGAAGCCTAGTGAAGGTGCCACGATCGTGGCCTCATTTGCCACAATCATGATAGAAGCAAAATTTGGTGTCATGATCGTGGAAATAGACAACCTTCCAGACATAATTTTTTGAGGGACTTTTCAGATTTTTTGGGCACAGAAAAACCCTAGGTTTACCCTAAATGGAAAATACTATAAAAAGAAAGAAAAATGACCTAGAAAATAACTTTCTAATCTGTCACTTTTGGGAAAACTACAAGAAGAGAGAAGAAGAAGACAGAGAAGAGGAAGAAGAGGAGAGAGGAGCCGACTTCTGTTGCTGCTGTTTTCCTGAGGCATATCAATCCGTATTTCATTCATATTTTTGTTGTTTTTCTGTGAATGTAGAGATGGATATGAATATGTGGATGGATTTGGGTTTGATCATGATGTTCTAATTTTCTTTAGGGATTTTCACTTGATTTAATGCTAATCTAGTTACTTTTATGTTTAATCATTTGGGTGTTGCAATAAATAGCCATAACTTCATGCTTTGGTAATAAATTGAGAGAGTGAATCGAATGTAAAGTGATTTGGTTAGGTTAATAAGAGTTAAGCAATTCAATAGACCACACAATTAATCAAATCGATTATTATACGGAGAGAGATTTCATGTGAGACCCGATTATTTTTTAGAGAGCTTAATAACTAATTAGGTTTAGAGCTATTCGTAATTGAGAGATTACATGTTTGGTATTTAACCTAATTAGGGACTATTAATTAGGGTATGTGATTATAATTGAGAGAGAGTAATCCTCCCTTTAATAGTCTAGAACCGACACCTCATTAACACATAAATGACTAGGTTAGCATTAATGATAGGAAAAATCCCCCTTTCTCATAATTTGGAACTTCTTCTTGTGTGATTTCTTATTGTGAATTTGGTATAGCTCAATTTAATTTCTTTTTGTGATAATTTAAAATTTAATTTTATGCCAATTATCTTCACTTATTTACTTTTATGTCTACTTTTTATTTTCATTTTTATAATTCTTAGGGCCTTAGATAATTTAGAATTGAATTAATTCACCATTTCTCGAGGGATTGACATCTCACATACGACACCCACGACCTGTGTGCTTGCAGTATTTTAAGGGCTTATAAATTATAAAACTTGCCCATCACCAAGTTTTTGGCATCGTTATCGGGGAGTTAGTAGGATTAGTTTAATTCTTTTAGTCTAAGGAATTTTCACATCTCTTATGATTGTGGTATCCAATCACAAGAAATTAATTAAAAACAGAAAAGAGAAAGAAAGAAGAAAAGTAGAAGACACTTCAATTTGGATGTCACTAGATAACAATGACGAATCTGGAAAACTTAAATGTCCAGAAGAGATAGAAAGAACGATCATGGAGGAAACACATTATAGGGAGCAAAGGACCTTTGTGGACTTCAATGAGGCACAATTTGGTCGAGGAAGTCATCATGATTATTTGAACATGAACAATCTGAGTTGGCAAAACTTCCCAGATTTCTATTAGTCTAATAATATAAGGACTCACATGGGACATCAAGACGTATTAGGATTTCAACAAAAGGAGTCTAATTCACAGGATTCTAAATTGGACAAGATCATGGATAAGCTCATGAATATGGAAGAGGCTCGAAAGAGATTGGAAGAGAAGTTTAAGCAAGTAATGAAAGACCATGCCACTTCTATACACAACCTAGAGCTTTAAATGAGACAACTTTCTCGTGAATTTTGTAAAAGAAGTGTGGAAAACTGTCTGAGCAACATTGAAGTACATCCAAGAGAGCAGTGTAAGGTTATGACACTTAGGAGTGGGTAAGAGCTAGAAGCACCAACGAAAAAACAAGTTGAGTCCCACCTTGTAGTAGACTAAGAGAAGGAGAAGGAGGGCGACTCATTCAGGAAAATTGATGTGGTCAAATTTTTAAAAGAGAAAGAAGAAGAAAAAACAAATGACAACAAACATAGAACTTGAAGTAGATATGAAGGCCTCTATTCATGAAGTGCAAAAAGAAGAAGAGATGAGGGTGATTAAACTTACAGGATAAAATACTCGAGTCATTAAAAGATTCAAGGAGTTTAATTATTCCTTATTTTATCGACAGTTTGTTAGTAAAAAGGAAATCAACATTGTACTTCTGATTATCTTCCAACATATAGCTTATTTACAAGCTATAAAGCTGAAATTGGACAATACGAATGAACTCTAAACTATAAACTTTAAGCATATCTCCGACAGTTAAGACCGTCGACAATTCGAACATTCAGTCACTTAATTCTACATTCTTAGCCACTACATGATGTTCTGTCGTATTTCTAGTAGGATGTATAGCTTAAATTACCATTTATACTTTTCTAACAATCTCTTTGCTCAATCATCTTTATCAGTACACATACTTCTTATGTCAATTACAAAGTATCATTCTTCCTATTCGATCTCAAAATTTGTACTCATTTTCCAAATTCTTAGTAAGATTCACAATGTCTAAACCCTCAATTTGGGGCTTTGTTCATGTGACATTGATCTTAATTTTTTAATGGCTAATAATTTTGCCCAAAATTCAATTCAACATTATATGCTCTTTATTGCACTAGATTTGATAACCTCAATATCAAAATTTTTGATACACTGCTACTAAATTTTTCGTTCAATGCATCAAGTTACAGCACTAGCCTTACTAGGAAATACTCACTTGTATAATCATCCTTCAAATAACTCTATCTATTGTCTCAGTCTCATATTCCATTCTTCTAACTCAATATTTACCTCAGATTAAATGATTTGTGTATTTCAAAATGCTCCTATACTTATAATGTCTCCAAACTTTCAAAAAGACCACTATTTTAGTAAGCTCCAATTCATACATCAATTAATCATCTCACGAGGCTTAATTGTCTCCCTGCATATGAGATCACTTTATCATACTACATTGGATTTTATCCTAAAATCTTATACAACATCATTGTATACTATAAAATCTCCAAATCCAAACGATAAAATTAAATCGTTGTTAATTCCTCAAAATTCTCTTTATTTTCATCACTCATACGATGTACATGTTTTTCCTCAAGTATTCAAACTATTCTTCGAAAATTTTCAAATACATTTAACATGTCATCAAATTTTTGCTTGGATCGTTTTAATCTTCAATACCATAGTACTGTCGAGGGAAATTGTTAACTCAAACTATTATTATCAAACTCTATGTTTCCCCTGATCAGTTCTCATAAATCATTAAATAACTAGTTCCTCGATGAGGTAACATTGTCTCACATTATTTTCAATTTCTCAATTGACTTACCTTTCTCGAATGATTTTCTCCATTCTTTAGATTTCCTCATATTTCACCTTAACTTATTCTAATGTTTGCTCATTCATACTAGTTTCTCCACACATTTCCATTTATTTTAAATCTTAACTTCCTGTGTTTGTAACATGTTCAACAGGTCAAATTTATACCTCCTAAACATATTGACACAAAATATAACGTGAACCTATATACTCCTCATATTAGCAATTAATGTCTCCTCCAATTTAGGAATCCACTCACATAGTTGGATACTTTACATCAAACAAAATACATACATTCTCAATAGCATATTCTACATCTTACGCCTAAGTCCCCTTCAGGAATAGGACTCCATTATTTTCTTTTGATTCATTAATAATCATTCATTCCTCGAAATGGAACATTTAATTCACGCAATATGATTCGATAAAACATCTCTATCTCAAAAGGACTTCTTACCTTAATCATTTACACTATTCCCATAATCTTTATCATTCCACTATGTTCATCTCAATAAGATCAATTTCAATTGTTCATGATATTTCAATAATTTCAATTTCTGTCACACTGTACATGATCAAAATATTCCTTATAATATAACTCAATGAAATAAGAGGCATATTTGTTTTCTCTTATATTTTGGTATGTACCATCAAGATCATTACATCTTACATACAAAAGTAATTTCGGTTGGTCACCTATTGATATCTCATACTAATGACAATTCAATCGCAATTGATTTTGAATATTCTATGACTATTCAAAAATTACTCCACATTAGTAGTTACCTTTTCAACATAATCACCTATACCATACTTCCATCGTGTTACTCTGATTCATCTCATGATTTTTAACTATAGGAATATAAATTACCTCTTATACCATACCCAAATATAGATCTCATATGTAGTCAATCACATTATTCACCAATATAACAACATGATCGAATATATTCTCAAAATAATTGGTTGACACAACCTTAAGAACTTCTACATATATCACTATCATTTGTTTCATTTTCCATACGTATGTTCTTAATCAATTTAGAAGCATAGATGCATAGACATCTTGAAATTCTGATATCAAATTCACTAACACAATTATATACCAGATCATAACTCTTATCACAACAATTAAACAATCATTCTAAATTTCCATGTTCAAACTTTCAATTCCACTTTGCTTGTACACCTTAAATCTTATCATTTCCACCTATGTCTCTATTCCTTTCTTAGTCAATTCATGAAAATATTTTCATATCTATATCAATTCAGGTACATATCCATAAACAAAATTCCATCACCATATTCACTTACATAATCACAAATACTAAATCTATGTCTAACACATCAGACTATGTAATATTTCTTATTTCTAAATATCCACAAACTTTCCTTTTCTCATAGCATGAAATACCCATGTAAGATCCTAATTCTGGCGCTCTGATACTAAACATGTTGGACCCCGTTTCCGGAATCCAACCTTTGAACCATAAAAAGTGAGCATCTTACTATTGAAAACCCTTTATTTGGAAGGAAAAATCCTTCGAAAGCAAATGGTAGGTTCGCTGCAGCAAACTTTAAGTTTTACCGCGACAAACAGACGGGAACTTCTGCTGAGACCTTTCAGGAAAAGTTTGCCACAGCGACCTCATATCTTTGTTGCAGCGAAGTTACAGTATCAAGCGAGAGTTTGCTCTCGAGAAAGGTTCGCCGCAGTGATCCTTATGGTTTCGCCGCGACAAAACCCCTAGAATCACAACCCTTTAACCTAAAAATCCAATGGTTTCGACATCACTCTTACCTTACTTTCAATTTACATTGTCCCAAAATCACTCCCTCTAATGCATCATCATTTCATAACAATTCAATATTATCTCATCATAGTCTCTAATCTCTTTTCATTTAATTCATCACTTACCATTGATTCCCATCATTCACAATTTTCTATTTTTTTCTTTTCCATAACATCTCACTTATGTATCAACAATTCACATTCAAAATTCATCATCTCAAATCAATAACTTCCTTAAGTATACCTAATTTCAATTCAACTTTATCCATACACAAATTCATATTTCAACTTAACATCATTCATACATAATTCATAATTCATTATCATCAAAAGATAAGAGTTCTTTACAAAGATAAAGTGACATTTCAAACCACAATACATCAATGTTTTAACATCCTGAAATACATAAGATACTTGAACTAAAAATCCGTGAAATTTGGCTAAGCCTTGTATTTTACAAAAATAACTTAAATTCCAAAATATGTAGATTTTGAAGTAATGTCCTTATACTCTTGATCTCTCAATCGCTTCCTCATCACTTGAAGATAGGATGAAAATGAGGGGTGAGCTTAAAGTTCATAGGTAACAATTTTATAACGAAGAAATAGCAAAATCATTAAAATGTGTCATTTGTCATAGAAAATTTATAAAATGCATAGTTCTCAAAATTTCAAACAAATTCACAATCTTAACTTAAACTCATAGTTCGAATATCATCACACAACACTTAATTATGCACCATTTATAACTATGCAAAGATGCAATGCACAAACAAATGGTTCGAGAGTTCCGTGGAACAAAATGAATAAACCGAAGTTTATACTGTGAACAAAACGAGTCCGATTTCTCAAGATCTCGTGGCCTCAAGCGGGCAGTCAGGAGAAGGCTATAGGTCAATGTGCACGTGACTAACGAAACGTTCCTCTTTTGCCCAATCACAAGCAAATTTATGCTCAAATCATTTCATCATACTTTCATGCTTTTTCCTTCTTTTCCGAATATACAAAATGCCATGACATTTTTCAAGACATAACATAAAATGTTTCAATGCATTTCCATCTTTATTTTGAAATTCATCAACAAAATTCATATATTGAATCATGTAGCAATTTTGCAAATCATTCAAAAGCAATGACAGCAACATTTATGAAGTAATTGAAATCATTTTATTTTCTTGATTTGGAAGAAAAATTAATAGCTCATTACTAAATTATAAACATGAAACTCACCTCAAGAAATCCTTGCTTATAACTTGCTCAAAGGTGCCTCACCCTTTGCTTCTCTTGCCTTCCTTGATTTCCTTTAACAGTAGCCAAAAATTCCATTTAATATGAATTCCAATTTACGATCAGGTAAATGAAGAAATTTGATAATAATTTATTCTAAAACAATGTTCCCCATTGTCTTAAGTTTCTAATGACTCCAAAATTATTCAATTTACTTCAGAAATATAAAAGTTATACTCAAAATATTTTCAGACTATTCTTATACTGAAACAACATTCTATGCTCAAATTCTATCCAAAACCTGAAATTCTTATAAACTGAATTGGAATTTTATTCCTTCAGAAAACTTGTAGCCCTATGTCTCTAGTTTACTTCAAATTAAAAATTATCTCATTTGGATAATTAAAAAAAAATTATGCTCAAAATATCAAAGCATGTTCAGTGCTAGAAAGTTGAGTTCGCAGCGGCGAACTTGTCCAGAAACATGTTTCGAGAATATGTTTTCGACATTCTTCATCTTTTTACTTCCCATCTTTTATATATAACCCAGCTTAACCCTAAACCATCTCTTCGACTTCATTTACAACTTCATTTCAACCCAATATCATTTACAAATATATCATAATCTATCTTTGATCATTAAACCTAAAAGAAAACACTTCCCTATTTCATTAATCAACAACTTCCCACACATATTAAGCTATATTTGAGTTTCATTCAACCATACCAATAAAATTTAAAGCATAACTTACTTGTTGAAGTTCCAAATTCTTCAAACTCTTCAAGAATCTCCAAACTCTAGCTTTTCTCTTCTTTTTCTCCTTTCTCTTCTTTCATTCTCGTGCTTCTCTCTTCTCAAACAAGCCAACAATTTTTCTTCTTCTAACTTATACCCTTAATGGTTGCAAGATGTCCCTTTTGCCCTTCCATATAAGCCTTATACTCCCTCCTATTCAAAATAAAAGTCGTTTTAGATGGATTTTAATTATTCAAAATAAATGTCGTTCGTGACTTTTCATGCATGTTTATAATTTTACTTCCAAAATTATCCTTTAATTTCTCTCACATCCTAATTACACAGATTACACTTTCAAGACAGTTCAACATGCAATTAATAAGGGTATATCAAACATCTCATTAACTTTCTTAATAAGTGTGCATCCCTCTAAAACGACTTTTATTTTGGATAGGAGGAAGTATCTTTTAACCTTAAGTGACTTGCCAATTTTACCCTTGATACATTCTTACAACATTAGCACTTAAATTCCATTAATCCATACAATAAAATCCTACTAACCTTGACATAATAATTAACTCCAAAATTTTAATCTATCAAAACCTTGAAATTCTTTTAAATCATGCTTAACTAGAGAGAAAAAATTTCGGGGGCCAACAATTGTTATTTTCCAAAGGAAAATTTTTAAGTTTTCAAAAGGTGAATTATCTCCTACCACTTGATTCTAAGTAAGCTTAGCATTATGTTTAGAAGAAGAGGAAGTGATTGTTGATGTAGGAGCATTAGAGAGAGAGATAACCCTAAAAGCACATGAAACAATAAAAGGGACTAATTAAGAAGAGTCAAGCAAGTTAGCTACAATTTTCAAAGCAAATTTGGAAATAAAAATCTTGAAGAGGCTAGAGATTAGGGAAGGGACCAAGGATAACGTTAGGTCTAAAGGCAGGAAGATAGTTGGCAAGAGAAGCAAAGGAAGGAGAGGTGGGTTAGCTAGTTTAGAGCTAAGGTCACCATGACTAGAAGGATTAGCTTTATTGACAAGAGCTCCTAGGGAGCTTGGTTAAATGGTAGCTCATTCCCAAAAAGGATGAACCTAATAAAGGCTTTAGGTAAGAAAATATCCACCTAAATTAGTTAATCAAATAAGAAAGGAGGATTTAATATAAAGGAAAAATAAGAGGAAAAAAAAGGTAGAGAGATCAAAGAGAAAAAAAAAGTTTGAATGATGATTCTTAAATCATTCTTATTTTTTATTAAGGCTATTAAGTTAGAATTAATTAATCTTAAACTAATTTATAAAGAAGACCACTAATGATTTAAATGATGGTTAGGTTTGTCAAAAAGAAATTAAAAGTTATAAAATTCATAAATATCGTTCAACCTAGAAGTTGTCTGATAAAATTATTAATTACAAAAATACAAGTATCAAATATAAAGGTACAAGACATACATCATTATGTACAACTTGGAATGATTAGATAATAGTCAAGAAGATACAAGTTTCAATAAAAAATATTAATCATTATTTATTTTACTATTAAAATTATATTAATAGGGTAAGAGAAACTTTTAGCTTTTTAAAGTCATTAATATCATTTTTAAAAAAGGACCTTGAAGACCTCGGTGCAAATAAATTTAGGGTTAATAGTTTCCGTTTTTAATTACCCCTTGT
>JAOTAZ010070857.1:0-16455 GCA_025629785.1 Erythroxylum oxycarpum | reverse complement strand
GATACAAGTCGACTTATCAGTACCGAACATGCATAAGTCGCCTTGCACAATGAACAAGTCGACTTATACACTTACAGAAAGAGTGATCTCAGTATGAGTTGTGATAAGGAAAGATTTAGAAATAAAATTGGTAGTGATATGAAGAATGTTCACTAAGTATGCTTCAGTCTGTTAGCCATAACTTCTCCTCTAGTTGTCCAAACGAGATGATTCTTTATTTGGATTAAACTAGGAATGTATGGCTACATTTCTTATGAAGACATAGAATTTCACTTCTATCTCTAAGAGTCTCAAAATTTTATGAAGTTTAGACTTTAGTGCAGTATGTTCGTATGGGAGTGGAAAGTTTGTTGTCGGACTTTAGGGGCAAATTTGGGATTTATATAAAAATAATTTAGCCAAGGTGCCTTTTGGAAAGTTGTAAATCTTTCTTTTATCTTTCCAACAGTATATAGTATGAAAATTTTAGATATCGGAGTCAAAAGTTATGATCCTTATAAGTGGAGACGTTCTGGATAGAAAAGCAGACGGAAGAAAGTAGACTATAGAAAAGCAGACGATAGAAAGCAAACGATAGAAAATAGATGGAAGAAAAGCAGACGATCAAAAGCAGACGGAAGAAAGTAGATGGTGAAAAAGCAGACAGAAGAAAGTAGACGATAGAAAGTAGACTGAAGAAAAGCAGACGATAGAAAGCGGATGATAGAATGTAGATGGATAAAAAGCAGACGATAGAAAGTAGAAGAAAGAAAAGCAGACGATAGAAAGTAGACGATAGAGAGTAGACAGAAGAAAAGCAGACGATAGAAAGTAGACGGAACAAAAGCAGACGATGCAAAAGTGAGACGATACAAAAGTTAGTCGATAGAATTGACCTTTGAGGTCTTTATAAAACTTGTAAAACTAGAAGTTCTCTTTATAATAGTCCAAAAACAAAGTTAATCCGACATCTGTAGTGAGAGTTATGGCAATTGCACTAAGGTATGTACAATACGAGTAAAGAGATGAACATGTTAGATTCTTTTGACCATAACTTCTTCTCTAGACATCCAAATGACTTGATTCTTGAATCATTAGATTCTTAAGACATTGATATATATCTCCTCCAAGGATCATAGCTATCTAAAATTAATGGAGGAAGATTGAGTGAAAAGAGTGGGACGGGTACAGTAAGCATGTTTCTAAAGGATATGGACTGGCATTAACCCACTAAGCTTACTTTAGTATTCTGATGATTTCTGGAGTTCTACTGATCCAAATGAGATTAGATTTGTGTCGGATAATACCCGGGGTTAACATGAACATGCATTGTACATGTTTCATTTCATGCATGTGCATTATTGAATGCTTATGATTGTGCAATTTATGATATTGTGTACATTATTTATTATAGAGGAGCAACTGGAACGTCAACCTCCAGACGTTGCCGGATCTTCCAGGCATTAGCTTCGGGAGCGACTTATGAGCCAACCTAGATGATTTCCTAGGATTGATTTGGTTTGAATTTAACTTGATTTATTACACTTCCATTATTCTTGAACTGTTTGTGCGATGTTTTTGGATTTCGAACCTGAGGTCCGAGGAGTTTAATTGTGGGGCCAGTATTGGAAGTTCTTTTATCTGCTGTGAAATTCTGTATGTTATGTTTATTCTCATGAAAGTTGAATGCCGAACTTAGGTTCAATAAATGTGAGTTTCTGATTTAACATCATATGCGATATGACATAATTAGTATGTGATGCATTTCATAAAATGCATGCTCAGATAAAGGCGTTGTGACTTGAGTAGCCAGTTTTGAAGCGCTTCCACGTAGAGCTTTGCTCCGTGAACTCTGATTCTGCACGTAGAGCTATGCTCCATGAACTCTGTTCTGACTGAGCCCTATGGGCCAGTATTTGTTCAAGTGATTGACACTCAGTCACAATAATAAGAATGAATACAAATCTCGTGCATATAATATTATAAGACTGAATATCATGTATGGTCTGCAAGGTGATGTTGAATGACTATGTGACATGCCCTGATATGTGTGTATCTGAACAATACATGTATGCTTATATTGAGTAATTATGTAAAATGTGGTATGTGTATACGATCCGGTGAATTCATCATTGATAGTTCACTCACCTGAGTTCGCAAAACTCACCAAAATTGCAACGTTGTCTTTTCAGGACCGAGAGACGACTCTCATTTCTGAGAGGCTCTACTGCTGCGTAAATTGTGTTTTGACAAGTGAAGACATGGCTCAAAGGTCGGTCAGCTGGGACTTTCGGATGGCGTAGATAGATCTGATACATTTCCTCTTTCATGTAGTACTTTTTTATTAGGTTTGGATGATGTACATATGGAAAAATATGAAGGACACAGTGTAGGCTTCAATTTCTTGTGAACTGCAATGAGGAAAAAGTTGGTCTTAAATTATTGTGATCTTTTTATGATGTTTTACTATTGATTAATGATATAATGCCATATGAAGTGAATGTAGTGATCAAACGTAGCTCGTCCTTATCGTAGGATATGTACCGGAATGACCTCCGGTGTCCCGGTATGTACACTACAGTAAGGGGGCGCTACAAGCCGCACGCGAGCTAGTCGCGATCGAGAGGCTATTGGCTTCGATTTTTCCTTTTAAAAAAACACAGAACTTCAAAAATTCATAACTTTTTACCTAGAACTCCAAATTTGACAAACTTGATATCAATGGAAAGCTAACAAAAAGCTTTGCAATTTTCATGAAGAACTTACGCACCAAAACAGCCTTCAAAAGGGTCAAAAATTCATTTCAAATTGGCTGTCCAAAAATTTTCATCCTAAACAATGCAAGAACTTCTAAAAATCATATCTTTTCACTCCATCATCAAAAAATGTCCTACTGTATATCAATGGAAAGATAAAAAGACAATCTACAACTATCATGAAGGATGCAAAAATCAATTTAGTCTCTAAGGGAGGTAAAAACCCTTTCAAAGCCACTGCCTATAAAAAGACATTTCAAACAGTAACTGTATTTTTCTAAACCTTATATCTTCTTATTCCTAAGCCCAAAAATGACATATTATACATTAATGAAAAGATCAAAACTTAAACTACAATCTTCAAGAAGACCTTTTGGTCAAATTCTAACTCTATAAGGGACAAAACTTCACTCAAAGTTTCTGCCCCCAAATTTCATTTTGACAGCATCTCCCCCAAACTTCAACAACCCATATTTCTAAAACATCAACCAATTTTCCAGCACTTGCATCACACTTCAATATCCACATCCTTCAACTCCCAATCTCCAACATAGTACACAATACCTCATTTTATCGTTATGGAAATTCTCCATAATTCTCAAGAAGGCAAAATGAAGCCAATCAATCCACATAAGTCTAGAAATTGTCTCAAAAGGCAATAACCATAATGTTACTCTTTTTGTCATTTTCACAACTATCCAACATCACATTTTGATTAAACAAATACAAAATATAATAAAACTCAAATGTCTTTCATTTCTATCAAAACATAAGTTATTACAAAGCTTTAGAGGGCATTTCGGCTCTAATACATCAAAGTTTCAAAACCTGCAATTTACAAGGAAAGATGTTGTTTTTGGCTCCAAAATGCATCTAAAGCTTTAGAAACAAAAGTATGCTTCAAAAGTAACATAAAGAAGGAGTGATGCCTCGTCCTTGATACGATCACTCATTTTCTCGCTCTTCACCTGTGGATGGAAAGAGAGGAGAGGGGGTGAGTTCGACGACTCGTGGGTAATAGGTTAATAACCAAGAGCAAGCAATCAAAACTCTTTAACGAATATTTTCAAAACAAACTTTACAAAAATCATTTATGCCATAAAGAAAATTCCCAACATTTTCAATTTATCACAACATTCACGAAATCAACATAAACAAATCAATGTTACATAAGCACATAGAAGATGATTGAGGTGGATCCAAACATAACGTACTACACATTCCGAGAAGCGGTAAGATGTAGTCGTGAACTTATGGGAGTCCGTGAGGAGCTTCGAGCTACTAGCGGGCAGGCGGGAGAAGCCTATAAACAGACAAGTGCACTTGACTCTTAAGGGACCACCACAAACCCACATAATCATACATTTCACATATTTCACGTACATTTGTCCAAAATGGCATTTTTTCGAAATCACATGCTCCATTCTTTTTCACTTGACAAACAATTTTGCAATTATTGTCACAATTTATTTACATACCAAAGACACATAATACAATTTTAAACCATTCCAAAAAGTAAGAAATGCAAAATTGGTAAGTTATTGGAAAGCATTCAATTTCATTTATGACAAGAAATTTAATTAGCTTATTTCTCAATTATTAAAATGTCACGCACCTTAAATCCTTTTTGCTTTAAGCTTGGTCACTTTGCCTTTACTCTAACTCCTCTTGCCTCTCTTGTCCTTCATCATAACACAAAAATCCCAACATTACATGAGATGTCAAAATTGACAAATCTAAGGAAGCAAAAGTATGTAATAGATCCTATACAACGATACCCACGCTTTTCCTAAACCATTGGAACCAAAACCTCCTTCAAAATTCCAAAGGATTTGAAAACAACTTACCTCCAAAAACCACCCACGATTTTTGCTTCCTGCTTCTAATGGGAGATTTGATCTTCCTCTTTGTTTTTTCTTCTTGAAAAACTCTTAGAATCACTCTTCCAAAGTAAGAAAATGGAACCCTAGATTTCTTCTTCTTTCTCTCAACCGGAAAGTCACCCTCTGCTATCTTCAAAATTTCGTCCCTTCCTTCTTATTACAAGACAAAAATGCTTTCTTTCTTTAAATGAGGCTAAAAAGACCCATTTACCCCTCCATGAAAGCCTTACTCCTTTAGACCTTAAGTAAACTTCCAACAATGCCCT
The DNA here is from genome assembly GCA_025629785.1 of Erythroxylum oxycarpum. Taxonomy (NCBI): domain Eukaryota; kingdom Viridiplantae; phylum Streptophyta; class Magnoliopsida; order Malpighiales; family Erythroxylaceae; genus Erythroxylum; species Erythroxylum oxycarpum. The sequence goes on along the minus strand of JAOTAZ010070857.1, from coordinate 11,571 downwards.
TACACATTCTCATTATTTCAATTTAACTAACAACCTACTACACTCTAACTTAAATTTAATTTCTCCAATTAATACTTCTAGTTTCCATTAATCTAAGCAAATAAATCCTCCAATCATTAACAAGCTAATTAAACTCTAACCAAAAGCAATTTGATCACTCTCAAACTAAAAAAAAATAAACTGAACACATGCTTATATAGTAAGAAAAGAATCGGGACCCAACACCTTTCATTCCCATCTCCAGGTGATGAGAACGAGGTCAGAGGAAAGAAAGTAAACACTTTTGTTTCGTTATGCACATGTTGAGAATTTTGTGGTTTTGTATATTTTGTTTTAGGATATTTGATATTGATGTTGTAATATGGCTTGGAATGCCATTAAAGTTTGTAAACACTTATCTTATGATGTAAATGAATTATGGATTTGTGTATGGATTTCAAATATGAACTGTGTATGAATGGTATGAGTTGAGTTGATGAACTTTGATATAAATTGTTGTGATTTATTAATAAGTGAATTATGGAAAAGATAGATATGAAGAATCATATAAATTGAGGTTTGAGTTTGGGATGAATTCCAAATGGAAGTTGAATATCTTTAAATGATGTTGTAGCGATTTAAATTATGCGAATGTTGATTATCGGAGTAAGTGGTTGGGTTCTAAAAACGGGGCCCAACATTGTTTGGTATCAGAATAAGAAAAGGTATGTTTTTGTTTCTGATGAGTTGGGATAAAAAAACGAGGCCCATCAACAAAAGCTAACTATCTTGTGGTTGCCAAATGTCTTTATGCTCTTGATCACTTGTCCTCTTACTTATTACCTGAAGATGGGGATGAAAGGGGGGGTGAGCTTGAAGCTCGTGGGTAACAGGTTTATAATCGAAAAACAAACAAAAACCCTTTATAAAATTCATTTTCGTTGAACCTTTTCATAACTATAGTAATTCGGCATTTAAAAATCATAAAACGCTTATTTCATGCAATTCTCAAATTGTCAAAAATTTAGAATAGTACAAATCATGTATGCATTTATCATGTCAAACATATCATGAGCACATAAACATATCAGAATGGTTTGGAAGGTCTATAAACAGAACGAGCTAGCACATTTCCCAAAAAGGGTCATGTGTAGTCGTGAACAGAATGAACTAACACAATCCCACATAGTGGTTTTGTGTAGTCGTGAACATGAGGGAGTCCATGAAGGAGCTCCATACCACTAGCGGGCAGGCGGGAGAAGCCTTAAGTCAAAGTGCACTTGACAACAGAATGGACCAGTCCAAACCCACATAACATGTATTTCATAATCTTGTAAGCTTGAGGCCTAACAAGGCAAATTTTCGGAACTTGATCTTTTTCAAACATAGTATCCTTTCAGAAATCATTTTCATATTGATTTCATAAATCATAACACAATAAACTCATGTCAAATAGATAACACTTTCTCAAAGCATTCAAAGAGTTATAAAACATGTTCATGAAGTAGTTGAAATCGTTGATTACGTTCGTGGCCTATTATTTAATCATAAAATTGTAACCCACCTGAAAATTATTGCTTGCTACTTGTTTAATTGTGTTCTTCCTCTTGCTCCTCTTACCCTAGTTGCCTCACTTGATTTCCTTAAACAACAACTAAAATTCCATTCAATTTGGTGTAGAAATTGTAAGGTTTTACATTAACAATTCAAACTAAAGCTTATACTGAAACAAAAATTCTATGCTTGACTTCCATCCAAAATTGGAGATTCTTAGAAACCGAATTTGGAATCCTTTTCTTCATCAAACTTGTAGCCCTATGTCTCTAGTTTATAGGGTAAAAAGAATCGCCTCAATCGGACATCTACAGCAAAAGTTATACCCAAAATGCTGAAGGTTGTCAGTGTTGAAAAAAGGGTGTCTCGCCGCGAGCACGCCGCGTCGAGCAAATTGTTGTACATCGCGACATGCAAACTCAAATTCCACCTGAAAACCCCTTTTCTTTGTGTTTTTCACTTATACACTTCCCTTCTTTCCATTTTAACACATAACAACCCTAAAACACCTCTTGTACTTCATTTCTAAACTCATTCCAAACCAAAGACATTCACAAACACAACATAAATATCAACCCTGAAGGATTAAACCCTTTTCCACCATTTTCCTACTCATGTTCAACCATGCTTTCACTTCTAACTAACCCTAACTATGGTTCATCCAATAACCAAGAAGGGTTTGTGCAAATACTTACTTGTTTGATGCTTCAAATCTTCAAGAATTCCCAAAACCCTAGCGTTTCTTTTTTTTCTTCTTCTCTCCCACGATACTCTCCCTCTTTCTCTCTTCTCTCAATTTTCAATCTTTCTTTTTCTAATTCCACTCTTAATAATTATACAAAGTCCATTATGCACTCCCATGCAAAGCCTTATACCCTTAATGCTTAAGTGATCTTCCCATTTTTCCCTTACACATTCTTACTTAATAAAATTTCACTTACACCCTACTATACTCTAACTTAAGCTTAATTTCTCCATTTAATACCTTAAATTCCTTCCATCTAAGCAATAACATTAACAAAAAAATTAGTCAAAACAATTAGTCAATCAAAACCTCAAAAATTAATTGAAATCATACTTAGTCAATAAGAAAAGAATTCGGGGGCCAACACCAGATGTTTGCCACGACAAATTTTATGTTTCGCTGCGTCGAACGGACCAACACTTCTGCGGAAACCCTTCGAGAAAAGTTTGTCGTGACGAAGGTCCAAAATTTTCCTTCCTGCTCCTATTGAGATAATTACGTCGCTGCGAGAAGCTTGACTTCGCCACAGCGAAGGTCCAAAATTGACCATACTAACACCTTTCAGGAAGGTTCACTCAAGAGCCTTCCCTAGGCTTCTCAATCTATCCAAACCTTACTTTCACTTTAAGTTTTCCCGAATTTACTCCCTCTAAGGTAACAACAATTCATGACAATTCAACTACCAGTGTTATTTCATCCTACTCTCTAATCTTTACTCATTTAATTCCTTGCTTAATATAATTTCTCATCCTTCACAATTTCCTATCATTCTTTTTCCATAACATATCTCACTTGTATAAATAACAACAATTCGCATTCAATAACCTCAAAAAGGAAAGAGCTTTACAAAGATTTAATCACTTATAAACGTGATATCATTCATTTAATACAAAATTAAACATGGATGCTCATGTTCGATATGCCAGTAAAGCTACTCAAAAATCAAACTAACTTAGTATAAAAGCTAACTATCTTGTAGTTTCCAAAAGCCTTTATGCTTTTGATCAGTTGCCCTCTTACTTATTACTTGAAGATGGGGATGAAAAAGGGAGGGGGTGAGCTTGAAGCTCGTGGGTAACAAATTTATAATTGAGAAACAAGCAAAAACACTTTATAAAACTCATTTTCATTGAACCCTTTTCATAACCATAGTAATTCCGCATTTAAAAATAATAAAACGCTTATTTCATGCAATTCTCAATTTGTCAAAATTCACAATAGTACAAATCATGTATGCATCCATCATGTCAAACATATCATGAGCACATAAGCATATCAGAGTGGTTTAGAAGGTCCATAAACAGACTGAGCTAGCACATTTCCTAAAAAGGGTCATATGTAGTCATGAACAGAATGAGCTAACATAATCCCACATAGTGGTTTTGTGTAGTGGAGAACATGAAGGAGTCCGTGAAGGAGCTCCATGCCACTAGCGGGCAAGCGGGAGAAGCCTTTAGTCAAAGTGCACTTGACAACATAATGGACTAAACCAAACCCATATAACATGTATTTCATAACTTGTAAACTTGTATTGCCCAAAATGGCACTTCTTGAAAACTTGCTTTTTTCATATCTTGATATCCTTGCAAAAATCATTTCTGAAAGCATGATTTCATAAACATGTATCCTTCTAAAAAGAAAACCTTTTTATAGTCTTGTCATCAATCATCAACAATTCAAGTAGCAAGCATATAACAATTTCTCAACTCATTCAAGAAGCAATAAATGCAACACGTAGGATGCAATTGAAATCATTGAACTTTCTTGATTCAAAAATAACATTTAATGGTTTTTTTACTGTATTATAAACATGAAACCCACCTTGATTTCCTTGTTCAAATGCTTGCTTAAAGGTGCCTTATACTTTGCTCCTCTTGCTTTCCTTGATTCCTTTAACAATAGCCAAAAATTCCATTCAATAGAATTCTAATTTATGATCAAGTAAATGAAGCAATTTGATAATACTTTCTTCTAGAACAATGTTTCCCATTGTCTTAAGTTTTTAATGACTCCAAAATCATCGAATTTGGTTCAGTACTCTAAAAGTTATAGCCAAAACATTTTCATAATATTCTTATATTGAAACAACATTCTATGCTCAACTTCCATCCAAAAATTGAAATTCTTAGAAACCGAATTACAACTTAATTTCTTCATAAAACTTGTAGCCCTATGTCTCTAGTTTACAACGAATCAAAAATCACCTCATTCGGACATCTACAACAAAGGTTATGACCAAAATACTAAAGCATGTCATTGCTGGAAAATTGAAGCTCACCGTGACGAAGGAGCTCACCGCGGCGATGATGCTGGTGCACGTCGCAATGTGGGCATGGTACGTCGTGAGGTGTGAGTCCAAAATCCTCCCAAAAACCTGTTTTCTTGACATTTTTCACCTATACACTTCCCATCTTTCAATTATAACCCATCTTAACATTAAAACACCTCTTATACTTCATTTCTAAGCTTATTACAACCCAAAATCATTCACAAAAACATCATACTCTATCTTTGATCATTAACCCTAAAAGATTAAAACATTTTCCTATACCATTCATCCTCACTTTCAATTCTATAACTCTCACTAAATATGCTTCATTCAACAAATCAAGAAGGGTTAATGCTCATACTTTCTTGTTGAAGCTTCAAACTCTTCAAGATCTTCAAAACCCTAACTTCCTTCTTTTCTTCTTCTTCTTTCCTTCATTTTTGTTCTCTTCTTCTTTTTCAACCAAAACCACCATTTCTTCTTCTTTTTATACCCTTAATGAGTGTGCAATGTCCATTTTGCCCTTTCCTTTAAGCCTTATGTCTTATAAATCTTAAGTGAACTTCCAACAATGCCCTTCATTCATTCTTACAACATTAACACTTAACTTCAATTAAACTATGTCATATAAATCCTACTAACCTTGACATAAATAATTAGATCCAAAAATTAATCCATGAAACCTCAAAATTTGTTTAAATAATGCTTAATTCATCAAAAAAAATTTCGGGGGCCAACATATTTGGTCCAACTCGGACATTAAGTCTTGGCGGAAGGAAGTATGGTCTCATAATTGTTGATGAATTCACTAGATTTTGTTAGATATTAATTTTGTCACATAAGGATGAATCTTTAAAATGTTTTAAAGTTCTAAAAAGTTACAAAATGAAAAAGGAATTTCTATTGCTGGAATTAGAAGTGATCATAGTGGTGAATTTGAGAATAAAAAATTTAGAATATTTTGTGAAGATAATGAAATTTTTCATAATTTCTCTGCTCCTAGAACTCCACAATAGAATGGAGTTGTAGAAAGAAAGAACAGGACGATTCTGGAAATGACAAGGACCATGTTGTGTGAAATGAATCTTCCTAAGTATTTCTGGGCAGAAGCTGTAAACACAGATTGTTATATTCAAAATAGAATACTTATGCGACCTTTGTTAAAGGAAACTCCATATGAGTTATGGAAAGGAAGGAAGCCTAATATTTCTTACTTCCATCCATTTAGTTGCAAGTGTACTATATTGAATACAAAAGAAATTTTGGATAAATTCGATTCTAAGACTTATTCAGGAATTTTTCTAGAATATTCATTATCTTCTAAAGCTTATAGGGTTTATAATCTTACTTCTAAGACTGTTGAAGAATCTATTCATGTCAAATTTGATGATAGCTCTCAACCGAATAGGAAGAATGATACTGATAATGAAACCCTATCAGTACCCTTGGTTAATAGTGAAGATGTGTCACTATCAGATACTCCTTTAGACAAAGTAGAAGATATTCCTGAAAATATTGGTTTGAAAAGAGATTAGAGATATAAGTCGTCTCACCCAGAAGATCTGATTATAGGAGAAACTTCAGAAGGTGTGAGAACTAGGTCGAAATTTAGAAGAGAAGCAAATGTAACCTTTTCTTCTAAAATAGAGCCTAAGAAAATTGATGAAGCTCTTCAAGATGAAGCTTGGATTTTAGCCTTGTAAGAGGAGTTGAACCAATTTACTAGGAATAAAGTTTGGTCTTTAGTTCCCAGACCTCATAAAAAGACTATAATAGGAACCAAATGGGTTTTTAAAAATAAACTAGACGAGTCAGGTAGAGTGAGTCATAATAAAGCTAGATTAGTAGCTCAGGGCTATAATCAACAGGAAGGAATAGACTATAATGAAACTTATGCTCCTGTAGCTAGATTAGGAGCTATTAGGATCTTGCTTGCATATACTGTTTGTCATGATATAAAGCCTTTTCAAATGGTTGTGAGAAGAGCATTTTTGAATGGTTTTATAGATGAAGAGGTTTATGTAAAGCAACCTTATGGTTTTGAAGACCCTAAGAAACCAGACTATGTCTATAGACTTCATAAAGCCTTGTATGGACTAAAACAAGCTCCTCGAGCTTGGTATGATCGTTTAAGTTCTTTTTTAATTGAGAATTATTTTAGTAGAGGACATGTAGATAAGACGCTATTTAGAAAATGCATTAAGAATGATTTTATCATAGTACAAATATATGTTGATGATATTATCTTTGGTGCAACATCTAAAAAGCTATGTATTAGTTTTGAGAATCTGATGAAGAATGAATTTGAGATGAGCATGATGGGTGAACTAAAATTCTTTCTTGGGTTACAAGTTAAGTAAACCGAAGAAAAGATTTTTATTCATCAACATAAATATATCAAAGAACTGTTAGTTAATTATGGAATGGAAAAAATGAAACCTATGTCATCTCCTATGCATCCTTCAAACATTTTATCTAAGGATGAAGCTGGTAAGAAGGTTGATCAAACCCTTTATAGAAGAATCATTGGTTCTTTACTTTACCTTACAGCAAGCAGACTTGATATTTTGTTTAGTGTTTGTTTGTGTGCTAGATTTCAAGCAGATCCCAAGGAGTCTCGTTATATTGCTTTCAAAGGAATTTTGAGAAATCTATCAGGCTATACTGATCTTTGCATAATGTATGAGAAAGGTAAAGATTTCAGGTTAATTGGCTATTGTGATGCTGATTACGCTGGAGACAGGATTGATAGAAAGAGTACGAGTAGAGGATGTCACTTTCTTGGCCACAACCTAGTTTCCTGGTCAAGTAAAAGGCAAAGCTCAATTGCTCTATCCACTGCAAAAGCTGAATACATGTCAGCTGCAAGTTGTTGCTCGCAGACGTTGTGGATCAAGTACCAGTTAAAAGATTATTCAACACAAGAAGAACAAATTCCAATCTTCTGTGACAACATAAGTGTTATCAACCTATCGAAGAATCCAACACAACACTCGAGGGTAAAGAACATTGAAGTTAGACATCATTTCCTACAAGACTACGTATAAACAAAGATCGTAAGTCTACAGTTTGTTGAGACAAATTATCAATGGGCAGATATCTTCACTAAACCATTGAGTGAAGAAAGATTCAAAGAAATCAGACGAAACCTAAATATGGTAGTATTGAGTGATTAATCGTCTGACACGTCATGACCCAGATGATCTTTTTAGTTAAGAAGATAAAAAGGCATAAGATTTCAAGGTAACAATAACCGTAAGTTACAGATAGTAATTTCGTTCATGAGAAAGTTTTGGAGGGACATCTTCTCAAAGCCTTGAGATTATCACCTACTCTAGAACACTCTTGAGATACCCTGAAATTGACTTTTGAAAGAACTCTCAACACAATGTTTCATTACTCTATTTTTGATATCGAGCTCTCTTTTATCACACTCTCAACTTCAGAAACTAACATCACCTCCTTAAGAAATACATTTGTGTGTTTAGTTTTTTTGTTGATTATAGATACAAATGGAGTAAGCAATGACTTATGGAAGAAATGTTGATTTCGATTCCTTGAAGAACAACCAGATGGACATCGAACCAGAGATTGATGCAGCTGGATGGAAGAACTTCTTTCAGGTCCGAGAGACAGTTTACCTGAATGAAGTATATAAGTTTTAGAAGAATGCAAAGGTAGTAGAAGATACTCTAGTATCAGTGGTGGATAGATTGTCAGTCATTGTAACACTGGAGTCAATCGAGAAAGCTACTGAGTGTCCATGTGTTGGAGTAAAGGTCACTTATAAAACAAGATGGATGACTCAAGCCGGTGTAGAGAAGGCACACATTAATCGACAACTCTATGGATGTAGTGACCTAAAGGAGAAGAAGGCCTTAAATCTTGTGTCGAAGGCTAGGGTTCTACATGCGCTACTCTTCCATTGTGTTCCACCAAGAATAGGATCGAAGAATTTGGTGACGACGATAGATGAGCAATACTTGTTCCATCTACTCAACCACCAGCCTATAGCTCTTCCATACCTAATCCTTAATTTCATGTTGAAGTTGAAAAGAGACTCGAATGCCCTACCGTATAGTATGCTACTGACAAGAATCTTAAGAGATTTTGGAATTTTTCTTGAGAAAGGAAACAAAATGAAGATGAACGTTAAAAGCATCATTAACGCCACAACCATCAATAAAATGGGCTTGAAGAATCAGGAAGAGGAGTACGGATTCCATGGCGAAAGCAAAGATTGAGAGAGCATGTTGTCAAACAAAGTTTGAGTGAAAAGGCAACTCCGACAAAGAAAACAAAATCTCAATCCGCTTGAAGAATGTCTAGAGAAGAAAAGAAGAAACCGTCAGATGAATTAATGAAAGTTAAGACAATTTCTCATAGAGAAGAAAGCCAGGTGCTATAGATTGAGAAACAAGTGTCATTGAATAGAAAGGGGGAGACACTTCATTCAAAAAAATTCAAACAACCAAGACTATTGACCCTGTGTCAACAAGAGCAGAAGAAGGGGAAAGGTCCGACTCATGGTGGAGATTCTGGAAAGAAAACACCACAAGAAACTAGATCTTTAGTCTCAATTTTGTAAGAGGAGCCAGTAAAAGTGACTAAAGAAATAGAAATTAAGAAGAAGTTGGAATTTGAGAGAAAGAAACCTCAACCTAAAAAAAAAACCCCTCCTAAGCTGGTAGAAGAAAGTAAGAAGCAGAAAACCAATCAAAGAAAGAGTACTCCAGCTGATGTTCAATAAATGAAAAGGTCAGTTGAACACAATGCAGCATAGGTTAATCCTTCTCAACATATGAGAAGAGAGGGTTTAAAACTGTAGATGATTGAAGAAGTTGAACCTGTCAGGAGTAGAAGCTCAATAATCATAAGAGAACCCTTAAGATGGTTGGTCAAGGTATAATTCGAACCAATACAGGTAAATAGTCGTTCAATGCATCTGTTGAATCATGGAGAGAAAAGGTTATATGGTGTTCTGTAAGATGAGAAATTAGAACCATATCTAACACAGATAACCAAGCAAAAGTATACTATTTATCTAATCACAAAAAGAACGGTGATTAAGATTGTACCTGAAATTCAACCAAGACCTTACATTGTACTCAATGAAGACAAGGGGAAGAAGAAAATGTATTCAGAAGGGATTACAAGTGATCTGATAAAAGATCAAATAGAAACAGAAGTGAGGAACATAGATGAGGCATGTTATGCAACTCAACCGAAAGGATTCTATGTTTCCCACCATATCTCAAAAGCATCAGGAAGTTATTGTGGCCGCTTCACCACAGATTAGACTTCTCAGGTAGTTGGTAGACTAAAAGAAAGGTAGTACAAAACCATCAGAATTAGAGGTATTAATTTTAACATAAAGACTCTTGTGCACCTAATTATGCACCTTAGACCTCTAAGCTCTATATCTTCAATTGGAGATGTACTACACCTTTTTGGAAAACAAATCCTAAAGCTACCTCGACCTGATGACCTTGATCTCCCTGAAGGAAACTTATCGTTCAAACCTCTTGCTTTCACAATCATTGAACTAGATGTTTTACCTTCAGAACCATTTGTTGCTACAAACTTCTTTCCACCAAGAACAACCCAACATGATCCTACTACTGGTTTGCAAGAAGATAGTCACATACAATAGAAGAGTTTTTTTTTAGAAATTAAAAAATTCTCATTAATGAATGGTATGTTACAACGGGTGGATAGCTAGAGAACCACTTGATCCCATAACACAGATATACCTAACGACGACATGCTGCCATTATACAGATATACCAAACAACGACACTTTACATAACTAACGACAACCAAAGAGTAAAACGGTCTCCTTCTTTACCAAAAACCTCTCGACGTTGCTCGATTATGGTTGGCGATGGTTAAGAGACGAGAGCGAGGAAACTCTGTCGACGAAGGGCCTCTCTCTTGTCGACTTGCAACATCAAACATTGACAGGTACTAGTCCTTAGATCATCGATTAAGTTTAGAATCTTTCTAGAATATAACTCATTTTCTCCAAGTTTCAGCTGGGAGACAAATCTTATTGATGCATTTACAAACGGTGAACCCAGCTTGGAAACAACATCTAGGTAGGATTTCTATGGTTTTCTTACCCTTCGTTGCTCCTTCTGTTAACTCTCTCCTCAGAGAGCTGATAAGCTGGTTTCTAATCAAATCCTGTTTGATATGGGGAGGAGGCGAGCTAGGTTATCTTTGATGGAGGATGTAACAGATCACTACAGATAATAAAAGATCCAGGTAATTCTTCTTTGTATGTTGTATAGGTCCTTAGCACTTAGATCTGGGTTCTATGGGTAGAGAGGTGTGAGATTTGGCTTACATTGAGTATTATAACTATAGGTATTCATGTAGGCTATAATCTCCATATACTGGTCAGTCTACCACTATAGTGTCGGTTGAATTGATGGATGATCAGTTGTTCCCTAATGCTTGTGTTGGACCAATGGTGGTTGACAATTAAATTCCACCTATGTTTTGATAATAACAAGATAGATAGACTTGATTAAGAAATTAAATGCAGGAAGTTATTAGATTCAAAGAAATCTACAATCTTATGGGAAGTCTTAGAAAGGAAACAAATTTGATTTGATTATGGCATTAAACATGAAGACTATTGGGAAGTATCAGGAAGGAAAGCTCTATATATGGTATGTATTAAGAAGGAAAGCTTTAAACTAAGAGATTATGAAGATCCTTATGAAATATTACCGATGGAGAGGAAGACCTCGAGGTATGCATTAAACACCTCGAGGTATCAGCAAGTGAAGTTGGAAATTTGGTACTACACCTCGAGGTACAGGTTATACACCTCGAGGTATATAAGGAAAATGTTAGACATCTCGAGTTACCAGGAAGCACCTCGAGGTATTTCAGAGCGGAGATTTTTCCGAAGAACCAACACCTCGAGTTACAGAATGGACACCTCGAGGTATGTACTCGATACCTCGAGGTATGAGTTAGACAACTCGAGGTATAATGCATCTGTCAAAGGAAA
>JAOTAZ010070774.1:0-16527 GCA_025629785.1 Erythroxylum oxycarpum | reverse complement strand
ATTTAGTAATACATCCTCAAAGATAGAAGTTTCTATCTAATCAAACCTCAAGCAAGCAATTCTTAGACTTTTAAGAAATTATTAAAGCATAAACCATGACAAAATTAAATATAGTCCCTCCACCTATTTTTAGTTTAATCAATGCCATCCGCTAGTATCATTAATCAAGCACTTTTTATAAAGTATCCTCTTTTTAATTTCCTTCAAATTAGTTATATCAAAAGTGATTGACGTCCTAAGAAATAATGTTTAGATATGAATTCCTACAAATTCAAGATCCCTAGCCAATCTTGAAGCCAATGTAAAATCCTCTTCACTTTTATAAATAATTTAAAATTATCTTTTATGTTCTAAATGACCATTCATAATAAAAGTATCAATGAATTACATATTTCTAATCATTTTAAGGACTAGAGGTATTTTCGTCATTGGCACAATTTTTTCGTTCTGTCCACTACAACCAAACACATTCTGTCTTCGATACGGAGATAGTTTTCTCTATTCTGTCCACCATAACTAAACACCTCACTGTCTCTAGTTTTTGTTCCGTTCTGTCTCTAAATTTTTGTTCCGTTCCGTCCGCAGCTATCTGAGATAGCCACCATACGCAACGTTAGGACGTCGGGCACATGTCTTTCTAGGGCGGGATGCCCAACACTTATGGTACCAAAGCATTAAGATGAACCGATAATGATTAATGAGATTTTATTGAAATGACCCTACAAGATAATATGCTCACGTTTTATGACTCCAAATGTTGGACTCCAGAAATGGGGTCCAACACTTATGTTATCAGAGCCCAGAATTAGGATCTTACATTGACAATTTTTGAAATATGTGCCAAGTTACATGCATTTTAGTCATGTCATAGCAGACAATAGCGACTGATCCCTAGTCTGAGTAGCATATGTATAAGTCATACGCAAGAGCAATTGTTAAGAGTTGAGCTAATAGAATTAGTGAAAAAAATTGATACTCTTTCATGATATGAGAAAATGAAAGTTGTGGATAAATAGAAATGAGAAACAATATATAGGTAAATATGACAGATAATGATTCAACGTATTTGTATTGGGGGATGTATTATTGAATATGACATCAATATTACACTATGGTGATATGTCTCCAATTGTGATATAGATGTGAATGTATTGTCCTGGATTGTTTGAGGAATATAGGGATATAAGTATAAATGATGAGATTAGAGTGTATAAGCAGAATGCAATGAAAACATATCCTTGTTATGATCTTAAGAAGAGGAAATTGGAACCAAAGTGGTTGTTCGATTAATGCGATAAGAGTTATGATCCACTGTAAGAAGATATTATTGGAATTGAGATCAGAATTTCATAATGATTATGCATCTATAATTCTAAATGGATTGAGGGCATACATATGGAAGAAGAAATAAATGATAATAGGGAAATGAGAAAAAAATGAGGAAAGAATAACAGGGGAATGGAGTAGACACAAATGACTTTACAAGAGATTAATGATGTATAGTAAGAAAAAAGTTAGAAGTGAATATAAGATAGGATTTTATGTATGAATAAGATTAAGAAAAGGATGAATAATCAAATGAAAAGAGTTGATGCACTTAATATTGTAGTTAACTTATTACGAAATGATATAATATTAGAACAGGTAAATTCTTGAAAACTAGAGTAAAATTGGTGTTAGTATGTTTAATAAAAAGAGAGATGTTGTCTAGGATCAATTGAGATCAAAGTATCATTAGTGTAAGATATAAATTGGTGATTGTTGGAAATAAATCTTTGGACAAAATGGAATGACTTTGATGATACACACCTAAGCATATGCGACAATAATTATGTTTACTACTTTATTGAATTTTAGTAATTAGAACATTATAACCTTTTAAGAAAGAGAAAAAAATTGTCTTCTTGAGGTATTAAGAATGGTTGATAATGTGATGATGATAATAGTTGATTAATAAAAATTACATGAACAGTATAGATGATAGTAGCAAGAAATCTTCTTTCAAAGAAGAAACATTTCACTGAATTAGATTAAGCAGATCAGATAGTTTATATTAAGAATGATCAATGACAGAACAAATCAAAAATGAATATATAATGATTCAAAAGTGAGTATTGGAGTTCTATTCCTGACAAAGACACAAGCATAAAATGCAGAATATGCTACTGAGATTGTATGCAATATATTTGATGTAAAGTATCCAACTATGTGATTGGGTTCTTGAATTTGAGGTGACATTATTGCTAATATGAGGAGACATACCCCTGCCTTTAGATCAGTTAGGTAAGAATTTCAAGGACAAAATTCTTTTAAGAAAAGGAGAAATGTTGGCTCCCAATTTTTTTCTTGATGAATAAGCACAATTTAAATAATTATGAGGTTTTGATAGATAAATATTTTTGGGGTTATACAATTATGTCAAAGTTAGTAGGATTTATTGCATGGTTTAATGGAATTAAAGTGTTAAGGCTATAATAATGTTCAAGGGTATTTTTGGCAAGACACTTAAGGATGAAAGACCATAAGCTTATAAGGAAGGGCAAAATGGACATTTTATGCTCATTAAGGGTAGAAGTGGTAGAAAAAAAATTGTGGTTTTGCATTTAATAGAAGGAAAAACGTGCATTGAGGGAGAGAAGAGAGAAAAAAGGAATATAGAAGAGAGAAGAAGAGAGTTTCGGTGGATTGAGAGAAAAGAAGATAGTTGAGCTAGGTTTTCATCTTTCTTAGCTTTCTAGAGAGATTTTGAAGTTGTTCAAGAAGAGAAAAAGGTTGAGGAAGGGAAGAGCTTTCATTAGAGCTAAGAAACTGTTCATTTGGTGAAGATTCAAGGTAAGGTTATAGTTAATCTTTTTTATTTTTGGAAGTTTTAGTTCAAAAAGCTTAGGAAATGTATGGGTTTAAAGTTTTTATGATCAATTTTATAAATATTTCTTTTTGGGTCCTCAAATTGGATTTCCTATTGAATTCGGAATTTTGTTATTATTAAGGGAATCAAGAGAGGCAAGCGGAGAAAGAGGAGAGGCATTTTTTTAGTATTTCTTTAAGCAAGGAATTCAAGGTGGGTAATTTATCTATAGTTATTGTGAAATTGGGAAAATTCTTACCTATATGTGTGTATGTTTGATTGCTTGAATTTGATTTTCTTGAAATCGAATTTGTTGTGAGTGTTTGGAAATGTGTGATGATTTATGACTATGTTATACCTTAAAAAGGGTTATGACATTTTGAATTAAATGAAAAGAGGAAAAAGCATGAAAGCATAAGCATTCGATGAAATGAATTGAGCATGAATATATGCTTTTTGTATGAGCAAGAGGGAACTATTTCATTTGTCACATGCAAGTTGACAAGAGCTTCTTCCCGGCTGCCCTCTTGTGGCATATGGGATCCGAAAGGTGGACTCATTTTATTCATGGTGTAAACTTTGGTTTCGCCATTTCTTTCCATGAAACCCTCGAGCCATTTGATTGTGCATTGCATTTGAATTATTGAGCATGATGAATAATTGTGTAATATGTATGAATGGTTGTATCATGAGATGCTTATGGGATAGTATGCTTAACTTTGAGTTTTGGAACTAGAATTGAGAATGCTTGAATTGCTAGATATATATGTATATATATGCTTGATTGTGTGGCTCATAACCGATGGCTATAAACATATTAGCCACTGAGCTTTGTAGCTCAACCCACTATTTTCTGCCCAGGTGCAAAATGAAAAGATCTTTGATCCTTTCAAAGCATTGGAACAAACTCCAAGATAGTTAGCTTTTGTACTAAGTTAGTTCGATCAATTTTGGATAGTTTTATAAGCATATCAAACATTGAACATCCATTTGTATTTATATTAAGTTTGATGTGGATGATAGATACGTAATTAAATGTAGGCTCAAGCTCTGTTTGGATTCATTAATGAAATACGATTGTGTTTTGCTCATGACCTTCCAAGTTGTTTATGGCATTGTCAACTCTTTCATAAGGGTAAAATTTGTGCTCTAACTTTAGGGGGAAAACTGTATTAATGTAGCCTAAATTAGACAAAGTTGTCTTCTTGGAAGTTGTAGCTTATCTTTCTAACTTTCCAACGCTATAAAGTATGAAATTTTTTGACATCAGAGTTGAGAGATATGATCATTAGAAGTTTGTGATGCTGCACAGGATGGACATTTGGGACAGCTAAATTGATTGGAAATTTTTGCCCTTTTGGAGCCATAATATCTTTTCATAGTCTCCATGAAAGTTGTAGCTTAGCTTCGTAGCTTTCCAAAGGTATAACATATATTATTTTTGAACATTGGAGCTAAGAGATATGATCATTATAAGTTAGTAATCTTCACCAACTTTTCGCAATCTGGGAGTTTCCTCAGACCTGAACAACCTTAACATTTTTGGTATCCATCTGACCTCTAAATGACCTGATTCTTGAACTAATAGATTGCTAACATTTTTCTCTATCTCTCAAAAAACATTTATGGCTTTTAGTATTGATTTGAAAAATATTGATTAAATCAAAGTGAGGGAATCAATTAGAAGAGTATGAATTGGATATTTACTGAACATACTTCGGTATTTTGATGATATTTTGATTGGTAGAGCTCCAAATGAGATGATTCTTGTTTTTAAATAAACTAGAGACATATACTTACAAATGTTCTGAAAAAGTCAAATTGTAATTCTGGTTTGAAGATTTCCAAAATTTGTTCTGAAATAGGAGAAATGAGTTTGATTATGGTCACTGATTGGTGGGGGCACGCCACCCTTATGGGATGCATGCTCAGATGTCACCTAGGACGTCGGGCATATGTCTTGCGAGGGCAGGTTGCCCAAAACTTATGGTATCACAGCTTGAAGATAAACTGATGATGATTAATGGGATTTCATTGAAATGACCTTACAGGGTAATATGCTCACATTTTATGACTTTAGATGTTGGGCTATGAAAACGGGTCCAACAACTTCACTTAATGATGGGTCCCTTTTTCGGAGCCCAACAATCTAGAGTCATAAAACCTTAGCGTATTTCACTATAGGGTTATCACAACGAACCCTCATTAGCCATTCCAACAAGGGTGGCGTGCCCACACTAGACAATAATCAAAATCACAATTTTACTTCTTCAAGACAATTGTAGTTTTATGTCTTTAGTTTATTTTGAAACAAGAGCCATCTCATTCAGACCTCTATAGCTCAAGATATGCTTAAAAATCCAAGGTATGTTCATACCTTAGTTGTGCTCTTCTAATCGATCCCTCACTTTCTTTCCATCAATCTTTCTAAAATAAACACCAAGGACCACCAATTGTTATGGAGGGATACAAAAATGTCTTAGGAATCTATTGCTTCAATAATCACTTTATTTGGATGTCGGATGATGAAGTTATGGCCAAAAGAATCAAGCATGTTTATGCCCTCAATCATATTTTACCTGTCCTGGGACAATTCCCATACCTTTCTCTAGAGATATCAGATTGAGGTTATTCTTAGACGGTTTGAAATAGGACTTCTAGATCTACAACTTTTATGAAGTCCTCGAAGCGAGATTTTGTCATTTAGAGGGTCAAAAATGTAAATTTCTGAAAGTGAATAGTGTATGTCCGACAAGGAGCTGGGGGCCATTCGAAACCCGAGAAGGTGGGTTTAAAGGACTTAATGTCCATTAAATGGACTTGGGTGAGGCTAGGGGTCCTCACAAACCCGAAAAGGTCTGTTCGATGGACCTAAAGTCCGTCTAATGAACATAAGTGATACAAAACTCTGATACCATAATCTTCTCGAATTCAGCTCTTCAAATGCAATATCCCTTCTTAACAATTCAACCATCAAGTTGATCTCATAAAACTCTCAATTCTCAACTTATTTTTATTCATCACATTCAACTACATCTCATCATTCACCATAGCTGTCCTGATATACATCCTATTCAGCAACACCAACATGTAATGATCATATCCTTCAACTCCGATATCCAAAAATTTCATACTTTATATTATTGGAAAGCTAGAAAGATCATCTACAAATTCCAAGAAGACAATTTTGACTAGTTTTACCTAGATTAATCCAGTTTTTCCCTTGAAGTCATAACACAATTCCTACCCCATGAAAACTTGAAATTTGCAATGTAAAGACTTGAAAAATCATAAGCAAACATATTGTGTATATATTTCATTAACATCAAAAGATACGAGTTTACAACATTTTAATGGGCATTTCGAACCACCTTATATCATAATCCAAAAATACAAACTTTACAAGAACAATAATTGCTTAAAATGCGACTAAAGTCTTGTTTTACATAATCTAGCTTCAAAAACAAAAATATGTAGATTGGAGTGATGTCTTGACTCTCGACTCGATCACTCTATATTTTGCTCCTTGCCTATGGATGGGAAGGAAGGGAGGTGAGCTTAAAGCTCGTGGATAATAGTTTTATAATCGATAATAAGGAAAAAAAACCATTCAAAACCTTCATGATCATAGAAAATTCTCATGAAAATCCATAAAAGCATATATTTCTAAAATTCTCAACTTGTCAAACCAATTCACAACTCACATAAGTCATGCATTCATCAAACTTGTCAACACATGTAAATACATAAGCATATGATAATGGTTTTGGCAGATCCATAAACATGACAAACTATACAATTTCATATAATGGTTCTGTGTAGTCATAAACTTGAGGGAGTTCATAAAGGAGCTTCATGCTACTAGCCGATAGGTGGGAGAAGCCTTTAACTTGGTTAACATAAACGTGACATTCCTAAATGGACTACACCAAACCCACATAACATGTAATTCATGAACTAAAAATAGTTTACCCATATGGCACATTTTTTGAAACTTGATTTCATAAACTTGTTATTCTTTCAAAAATTAGTTTCATCATTCAACTCATCAACAAATAACACAATTCATATACAAACATGTAACACATTCTTCCAGCATTTAAAAAGCAATAAATGCACATGAATAAAGTAGTTGAAAATCATTTATTTTCATTTTTTAAATGAAACATTAATGGCTTATTACTTAATTCTAAAAGTGGAACCCACCTTGAATTTTCTTGCTTATAACTTGCTAAAATGTGCCTCTCCTTTTGCTCCTCTTGTCTCTCTTGATTTTCTTCAACATTGGCAAAAATCCCAAATCAACAAGCATTCCAATTGAGAAATGCACAAAGTACATTCACTAAAATTGATCCTAGGATACCTAAAATTGAACCAAAACCCTTCTAAAAATCCAAATATTAAACACAAACTTACCTTGAATCTTCACCAAACAATTTATTTCTTGGCTTTAATGGAAGCTCTAATCTTCTTCTTTCTTTTTCCCTTTTTGAGGAACTTCAAAATCACTCGTTAAAACTAAGAAAAATTGAAACCTAGTTGACCTCCCTTCTTTCCTCTTCTTTCCCTCTTTTGGGTGCTTCTCTCTTCTCTCTTTTCTCATTCACATTTTTGGCTTCTTCCAAATGCAAGACAATAAATTTTCTCCCTTTTTATACCCTTAATGATTACATAATATCCATTTTGCCCCTCTTTTAATGCTTTATGATTTTAAAGCTTAAGTGATCTTCCTAAAATACCCTTTATGTAATCTTACCACCTTAATACTTTAATTCAATTTATCTATGTCACATAATGTTACTCACATTAACCTAATAATTAATCCCAAAAATTAATCCATCAAAACCTAAAATTAATTTAAATCATGTTTATTCATCAAGAAAAATTAGGGGACTAACATTTCTCCCCCTCTTAAACGAATTTTGTCCTTGAAATTCTTACCTGAGTCATTAAGAGTTATGGATACTTCTCCTTCACGGCTTCCAAAGGCTCCCAAGTGGCCTCTTCCACAAAATGGTTTCTCCATAGGACTTTGACTAGTTGAACTATTTTGTTCCTAAGGACCTTTTCCTTGGTGTCCAAAATCTTCACTAGAATCTCCTCATAACTTAGATCATCTCTCAGCTGAACCTCAATGATCTGAATGATGTGGGATGGATCCGATCTATATCTCCTCAGTATGGACATATGAAAGACATCATGCATTTGTGATAATTTCGATGGCAGTGCCAACCTATAGGCTGGCGGTCCAATCCTCTCAAAAATTTCATAGGGGCTAATAAATCTCGGACTCAACTTGCCCTTCTTGCCAAACCTTATGACTCCTTTCCAAGGAGACATCTTAAGAAATACTTTCTCACCGACTTCATATTCCATCTCCTTTCAGTGTGCATCAATATAACTTTTCATTCTATCTTGCGCTGCTTTAAGTTGTTGCTTAACCAGATTGACCTTGTCTACTGTCATCTACAATAACTCTGGCCCTATCAGTTTCTTTTCTCCTTCTTCATCCCAACATAATAGAGTTCTACACCTCCTACCATACATTGATTCATAAGAAGCCATCTGAATGCTCATATGGTACGAATTACTGTAAGCAAATTCGCCTAATGGAAAATAGTCATCCCACGCTCCTTTGAAATCTATCACACATGCCCTGAGCATTCCCTCAAGGATCTGAATGGTCCTCTCAGATTGACTATCCATCTGGGGATGAAAAGTTATGTTAAAATTTAACCTATTTTCCAAAGCCTTTTGTGAGCTTCCCCAGAATCTCGAAGTGAATCGAGGTTCCCTGTCAAAAATCATGGAATCTAGAACCACATGTAATCTTACTATCTCATCAATATACTTCTTTGCTAGCACATGTAAAGAATCAGTCTGTTTAATTGTCAGAATATAGGTTGACTTCATCAAACAATCAATAATAACCCATTTGGCATCATGCTTCCTACTAGTCTTAAGCAAACCCGTAAGAAAATCCATAGTTACCGTTAGCCACTTCCACTTAGGAATGGATAATGGCCTTAACTTGCCTGAAGGTGTTTGATATTCAGCTTGACTTGCTAACATACTAGACACTTACTTACATACTCTGCTACATCCTTCTTCATGCCTTTCCACCAGAAATTCTCTTTCAACTCTCTGTACATCCTGGGGTTACCTGGGTGCATAGCATAAGACGCATTGTGTGCCTCATCTAGTATCTCATCCTTCACCTCTTTGACATCTGGGATACAAAGTTTGTTCCTTACAACCATAAGTTCATCATCCCTCACTACCACCTCAAATTTCTTGCCATTCTGGATTTCCTCTCAAAGCTTACTTAATTCTGCATCCTATTCTTGTAACTCCCTAACTTTCTCCCTTAGTATCGGTCTTACTCTGAAATTAGCAAGAATGCAATTTGATTCCTACTGTTTCAAGCTTATCCTAAGCTTAGTCATCTCTTCCAATAACGACAGATAAATTGTTTGAACATGAGCTATAGAGGATTTCCTACTCAAGGCATCTGCCACCACATTTGCCTCTCTTGGATGGTATTCAATCAATAGATCATAATCCTTGAGCAACTCTAACCACCTTCTCTATCTCAAATTCAGTTCATTCTGGTTTAGTAAATACTTGAGACTTTTGTGATCCGTAAAAATCCTCGTCTGCACCCTATACAAATAATGTTTCCAAATATTTAAGGAAAAAATTACCGTTGCTAATGCCAAATCATAGGTCGGGTAATTCAGTTTATAAGGCTTTAGCTTCCACGAGGCATAAGCGATTACCTTCTCTCCTTGCATTAATGCACAACCCAAACTCTTCCTTGATGCATCATTATAAACTGTATAACCATCCTCTCTTGTGTGTAAAATCAGAATTAGAGCATTTGTCAATATGTTTTTAAGCTACTTAAAGGTCTTCTGGCATTCATCACTCCAGATAAACTTCTGATTCTTCCTCAATAACTTGGTCATTGGACCAGCTATCATCAAGAATCCTTTAACAAATATCTTATCATACCCTGCTAAACCCAGAAAACTTCTTACTTATGTCATTGTCGTCGGTGCATGCCAATTCACTATTACTTCAATTTTCCTTAGATCAACATGTACCGCATCTTTAGAAATCACATGTCCAAGGAATATCACCTCGTAAAGTGAAAACTCACACTTGCTGAATTTGGCATAATATTCCTTCTCACTCAAAGTCTGCAACACTATCCTAAGGTATTCCTCATGTTCCTCTTCACTCTTGGAATAGACCAGAATGTTATCGATAAACACTATGACAAACTGATCTAGATACTCCTTGAAGACCCTATTCCTAAAATCCATGAAAGCAGCTAGAGCATTGGTTAAACCAAATGGCATGACTAGGAACTCATAATGCCCATAACAAGTCCTAAAGGTTGTCTTACTCATGTTAGACTCCTTGATTTTGAGCTGATGATAGCCCAATCTGAGATTGAACTTAGAAAAGACCCTTGCTCTCTGCAACTGGTCAAATGGATCATCAATATCGGCAAAGGATACTTATTCTTAATAGTCACTCTGTTGAGTCTCCGATAACCAATACACATGCGCAATGTTCCATCCTTCTTCTTAACAAACAGAACTGGTGCTCCCCTATGGTGATGAACTCGGCCTTATGTACCCCTTCTCTAGTAGATCCTCCAACTGGTCCTTAAGCTCCTTCAACTCAGCTGGAGCCATTTTATAGGGTGGTATAGAGATGGGTGCGGTACTGGGAATCAAGTCGATAGCAAACTCGATTTCTCTCACTGGTGGCAAACTAGGTTAGTCCTCTAGAAACAGGTCTGAAAATTCCCTCACTATTGGAAAATCCTCTAACCTCACTTCATTTACATCAATGTCCATAACATATGCCAAGGAGGCTTCGCACCCCTTTCCCATCATCCTGTTAGCCAGTTAAGCGAAAATTATTCTTCGTGATGGTATTTTTCGATCCCCTCTGAAAATCACATTCTCATCATTGCCCAAATCAAATTCCACTCCTTGAGGATACAATCTAACTTCGCATGATACTTCTCCATTGCATCCATTCCCATTATCACATCTAGACCCTTTAACTCTAACAGTAGCAAATCCACTACTAGTTGAGCACCCTCAATGAAAAGCTTACAATCCCCACACATTTGACTTATTATCACCTTCCTCATTAAAGGGGTACTAACAAGCAAGGGACTATCCATTGGCATCAAATCAACATCATGAAAAATCATGCTTCCAGAAATAAATGAATGTATGGAGCCAGAATCAATCAACAAATATACTGTAGATTTAAATAACTGAGCCATACCATGGCAACTTCAAGTACGGCTGCAGCTTCCTCTCTGGTCATAGAAAATACCTAGCCTGTGCCTGACCCCTTGGCATACTTGGAGGAATAGCCTTCTTTACAGCTCTAGAACTACCCACCTCTATGATTGGCCTGGGTCACATTGTTTCTGTTCTCCTCGAAGCTAGCAACTGCGACCCCTCTTGCCTCACTACTTAGGGACAGTCCCTAATCATGTGTCTCTTCTTCCCGCATCGAAAGCATGTTCCTATTAACTTGAAGCACTCTCCTTTATGAAGTTTCCCACAATGCTCACAATGAGGGTTTGTGTATCTACTCCTACTCATCCTTCTAGTGCCTTCCAAATTTGAGGCTTACCTTGAAACACCCTTGCCTACTTGTTCTTAGCAAAGCCACTATTTCCCACTTCACTCTGTGTGTGGTAACTCCTGGTATTCCTCTCAGGCATTGGAGCACTCATTCCCTTTTTAGAAGACTGCTCTCTGTTCTTCCTCTTCCTGTTCACTTCATTCTTTATATTCTCCAATTTTTCAGCCTGGAGTGCAACATCTACCCGTTGTTGATAGTCACGGAAATTGTGGATCAATACTTTCTCCTTGATCCCCCAAATGAAGACCTCCCTCAAACTTGCGGCATTTGTCCTCCTCATTTGCCACAATGTTGGCTGCATATCGTGACAACTGGGTGAACTTCAACTCATATTCACTCACACTTATGTCCCTCTATGTGAGATTTAGAAACTCCCTAGCCTTCTCTTGGATATAGACTCTCGAGAAGTATTTCCTCTTGAAAGCCTCCAAAAATTCTCTCCATGACAACACCAGACCCATATCCTAACTATGGTGCACTGATTCCCACCAATAAAGTGCATCCCTTTGCAACAAGCTAACTGCATAATCCAGCTTTTCCTCATCAGAGCACTTCATCTGAATCAAGACCCTCCCAATCCTCTTCAACCATGCTTCAGTCTCTTCAGACAGCTCACTGCTCTCCATTGGAGTTGGTACCAAAACTTGTGACCCTTGGCCTATGACATAAGTGAAAGCCCGGGTGAAGGTTTGAAAGAATCGCGGGTCTATAACAGACATAGGAGGAGGAGGCGGTGGCACTTCATGCTGCACACTAGGTGCCTCAGAATCAAGAGCAGGGTGTGTCCCAGCATCTTGCGAGACATAGGATTCATTCGTGCTCCCTTGGCGAGAGCTAGTTTTAGTCACAGCTCCTCGAGCTCTCTTTCGAGGCTGCATTTTCACTCCTTCAATATAAAACCATTTAAAATCTTTAATTCATGTAAGACAATTTCAAATTAAATAAAACAATTTAAATCATGTGTATCAATTTAAAACAATACAAGTTATTCACTTAAAACAATGCGTGTTCATTTCGCAATTGAAAACTACCCATTCCATTCCTAGGATACTCCTAAACCTAGTCCCAAACTTGGACCTAAACCTAGTCCCTCTGATACCATAAGATGTTAGGCCCCGTTTCTAGAACCCGATAACCCAGAGTCATAAAACCTAATCGTATTTCCCTGTATAGTTATCCTAACGAACCCTCATTATCCATTCCCACAAGGGTGGCGTGCCCACACTAGCCAATCATCAAAATCACAATTTTATTTCTTCACACCAATTCTAGCTCTATGTCTCTATTTTATTTTGAAATAAGAACCTTCTCATTTGAAGCTCTATAACTCAAGATATACTTAAAATCCCAAGATATGTTCATACCACGATTATGCTCTTCCAATCGATCCCTCAATTTCTTTCCATCAATCTTTCTAAAATAAAAACCAAGGACTAAAAATTTTTATAGAGAGATACAAAAATGTCTTATGAATCTATTGCTTCAAGAATCACTTCATTTGGATGTTGGATGACATACTTATGATCAAAAGAATCAAGTAAGTTTGTGTCCTCAATCATATTGTACCTGTCTTGGGAAAAATGCCATAACTTTCTCTAAAATGTTAGATTAAGGTCATTCTTGGGTTTTTTGAAAGAGGACTTCAAGATCTACAACTTTCATGAAGACCTCAAAGCCAGATTTTGTCATGTAGAGGGTAAAAAATGCAAAGTTTTGAAAGTGAACAGTATATGTCCGCCTAACGGACATACATGGGGTTAGGTGCCATTCCAGACCCGAGAAGGTGCGTTAAACAGACATGGTCGAGGCTGGGGGTCCTCACAGACCTGAGAAGGTCTATTTAGCTGACTTAAAGTCCGTCTAACAGACATAAGTGATACAAAACTCCCTCTAAAGCCTCTCCAATGGTTCCTACATCCATTCTAACATCAGGTTCACTCACAATCTTCTCGAATTGACCTCTTCTAGTGCAATATCACTTCATGACAATTCAACCATCAAATTGATCTCATAAAACTCTTAATTATCAACTCATTTTTATTCATCACATTCAACTAAATCTCATCATTCACTATAGTTGTCTTGATATACATCCTATTCAGCATCACTAACTTGTAATGATCATATATTTCAACTTTGATATCTAAAAATTTCATACTTTATATTGTTGGAAAGCTAGAAAGATCATAAACAACTTTCAAGCAGACAATTTTGACCAATTTTACCTAGATTAATCCAGATTTTTCCCTTAAGTCAGAACACAATTCCTACCCCCATGAAAACTTGAAATTTGCAATCTAAAGACTTGAAAAGTCATAAGCAAGCATATTGTATATATATTTCATTAACATCAAAAGATACGAATTTACAATGCTTTAGCATTTTTAGCTACCTTACATCATAATCCAAAAATACAAACTTTATAAGAACAATAATTGCTCAAAATGCGAATAAAGCCTTGTTTTATATAATCTAGCTTAAAAAAATGCAAAATGGAGTGATGCCTTGACTCTTGACTCGATCACTCGATATTTTTCTCCTCACCTATAGATGGGAAGAAATGGGGAGTGGTGAGCTTAAAGCTCGTCGATAATAATTTTATAATCGGTAACAAGCAAAAATCATTGAAAACCTTCACGATCATAGTAAATTCTCATGAAAATCCATAAAACATATATTTCTCAAATTCTCAACTCGTCAAACCAATTCACAACTCACATAAGTCATGCATTCATGAAACTAGTAAACACATGGAAACACATAAGCACATCATAATGGTTTAGGCAGGTCGATAAACATGACGAACTACACAATTCAACATAATGGTCCTGTGTAGTCGTAAACTTGAGAGAGACCATAAAGGAGCTCTATGCCACTAGTGGGCAGGCGAAAGAAGCCTTTAACTTGGTCAATGTGCACGTGAAATTCTTGAATATACTACACTAAACCCACATAATGTGTAATTCATGAACTGAAAATAGTTTGCCCATATGGCCCATTTTTGGAAACTTGATTTCATAAACTTGCTATTCTTTCAAAAATCATTTCCATCATTCAAGTCATCAACAAATAACACAATTCATAAACAAACATGTAGCACATTCTTCCAGCATTTAAAAAGCAATAAATACTCTTGAATAAAGTAGTTGAAAATCATTTATTTTCATTTCTTAAATGAAACATTAATGGCTTATTACTTAATTATAAAAGTAGAACCCACCTTGAATTTCCTTGCTTATAACTTGCTCAAATGTGTCTGTCCTCTTGCTCCTCTTGCCTCTCTTGATTTTCTTCAATATTGACAAAAATTCCAAATCAATAGGCATTCTAATTGAGAAATGCACAAAGTACATTCACTAAAATTGATCCTAGGATACCTAAACCCATGCATTTCCTAAGTTATTTAAACCAAAACCCTTAAAATCCAAAGTTTAAACACAAACTTACCTTGAGTCTTCACCAAACAATTTGTTTCTTGGCTTTAATGGAAGCCCTAATCTTCCTCTTTCTTTTGCCCTTCTTGAGCAACTTTAAAATCACTCTTTAGAGCTAAGAAAACTGAAACCTAGTTAACCACCTCCTTTCTTTTCTCTTCTTTCTCTCTTTTTTGTGCTTCTCTCTTCTCTCTTTTCTCATTCATGTTTTTGGATTCTTCCAAATGCAAGGCAATTATTTTTCTCCCCTTTTATACCCTTAATGATTGCACAATGTCCATTTTGCCCCTCTTTTAATGCTTTATGGGTTTTAAGCTTAAGTGGTCTTCCCAAAATACCCCTTATGCAATCTTACCACCTTAACACTTTAATTCAATTTACCAATGTCACATAATCTTACTCACATTAACCTAAAAATTAATCCCAAAAATTAATCCATCAAAACCTCAAAATTAATTTAAATCATGCTTATTCATCAAGAAAAATTCGGGGGCCAACACTTGATCAATATCATTTCTCTTGATCTTGAATGTTTATTTATTACACATTGACTTCTTTCTTTGTATTAATGGTAAAAGTTCCCAAATTTTCTTTTTATGAAGAGCTTTAATGTATGTTGATTATACCATAGTATTTTTGTAAGAATTATTTGATGGTTAATTTAGTGGTCTTTTTGCATAAATTGATCGACAAAGTCCTAGAGCTTTATAGTTAATTGATTCTTGAAAATCTTACACAGGTGTTGCTTCAAAAGAAGTCTTTTATTAAAATTCCTCTTTCACTTATATCACATTATCTAAACTTCTTTATAAAGTACTATTGTCTTCTTCTTTCCTTTATAATTTATCATCTATAAACGTGATATTCCTACTAATAATAATTAATGGAAACTAAGATCTCATAGTTGATACTTCTTCACTCTATCAATATATCCTATTAACAAATTTCTCCCAAGTACTAGACCTAATTTCATAGTTTCTTTGGCATTATACATCATATATATAGGACTTTTAAATAAATGGAGGTTGGAACAATCCACTAGTCATTCAACCTATATCTTCATCAAAATATTGAACTTAATTATAGTTAATTGTTGGACCCCAAACTTTTCATGAAAGATTAGATCTGTTGAATCGGAAAATTTGGTGATTAGTTATGAGTAAAGAATAAATGAATGAAAAGTTTTTGAAACAAGAAATGATAGACAAGAGTAAAGTAGGGAATGAGAAATGTAGATAGATTCATGATTTGCTATGGTGTTTTTGGGGGATAAGAGATTTTAAAATAGGAAGAATTAAGATGAAAGTTAGTAATAAAATGAAAGCAAAAATGAAGTTGAATATGTGTAGCAAGTTGATGAAGGATATGTACAGACATGTATGTTTGGTTATTCGTGTTCTGTAAGTGATAAGGCGACTTGTAGGTAGTATAAGTCGACTTACACGTATTCAGCACCGATAAGTCAACTTATACATTGGATAAGTCAACTTATGCAAGGACGGTACTGTTTATTTGTGCCCTAAAGGCAATCCCCTTTAGCGCGTTTTATTCATAGTCGTGTGC
>JAOTAZ010070744.1:0-16547 GCA_025629785.1 Erythroxylum oxycarpum | reverse complement strand
CTAAAACCAACTCAGATTTCTGTTGATAATCAAGTAGTTTTATCAATCTCCTCAAATCCAGTTTTTTATGGTAAAACAAAACATTTCAAGATTAAATTTTATTTTCTTAGGGAGATTCAGAAGTAAGGGTAGTTCTCCTTAATTTACTGCAAACTCAAGATCAAATGACTGATATATTTATCAAGGCTTTCTCAAAAGCCAAATTTGAAGATTTGAGAGATAAATTGGGAGTTTGCAGCATTAAAGGTAAGAAGGCGTGTAATATTGCCTCAAATGTTACAAGTGCTAGGAGAATTGAACATAACTGCTATTTGTTTTGTTATTAAATTGGTGTTTCAATAGAAAAGCCTAGTTTTTAGGATCATGAGTCAAATTTTGGTAGAGAAATTATTGCAAGTTTATTGTTAATGTTACTAGATTGAGTAACTATTTTTTGGTTGTTTATTGATGTGAGCTCAAGAGAGAGTCGAAAGACAAGTCAACTATCAGATGACTCATTGACCATGCCGAAAGGACCAATTACTCATGACAATGCTAAGAAGACTAGAGATGCTTTTGGTGGGCTTATATGTATCGTGGTTGATAAAAAAAGGCCTTTAGAGATCAAGTTATAATTAATAACATCAAGGCAATAACACTATTCACATATTCTGATTTAGGTTGAAATTCCAACATTGATTCAGGTAGAATTAGCCCAACTTACCAACAAAAAACTCTTAGCTTGTAGAATTTTGTCTTAGTTTCCCAACGGTATAATATTTGTCTTAATCAGAGGTTTGTAGCCTAAGATATGCTCGATTTACTAAAGAATGTTCTCCTAGAAAATTGTTATGTCTTCCTAAGTGACTTTTCATTTTTCTAGGTAGACTTTTCGTTTTTAGTCCTATTTTCACTTTAAAAGGTTATTTTTTGCACTTCCTATTTAGATTACATTCAAAATAATTTTGAGGTCACTTTGTGCGGGATTCAATCCAAAATTCTCTATAAACCGATTTTACGAACTTATCAAGTGATTAGTCGAATTACTTGTGGCATTCTTTTGATGTCTTTGTATGTTTTTGGTTTTTGATTGCATTGTTAATCTTTGTTTAAGGCGTCAAAGGATCTTTCGACAACTTTAAATTCTTGGGTTAGGGTTTTGATCCGATCGATCAAGGGATTCCTCATCGAGTTGATTCTAGGGGTCCGCGTCATTTGGTATCAGAGCTTTGGCTCGGTTTCATGTTCTTGTCCATTGTTCTTATCATCTTCATTTATTTTTCTTATTTCTTTGCTACTTTAAACTTCTATTTACTTTTGTCCTTGTCTCCCTTATACTATTTATTTTTCTTCGTGTTTAATCATTATTGTTTCATTATCGTTTGTTAACATCATCTTTGTTGTTCTTATTTCATAATTTTATTTCAATTCATACTTCATGTTGTGTTTGCGGTTAGTTTTGTTAAGATTGATCTTGAAAAAAAGTCCAAAAAAGGTCAGAAAAATCCAAAGCAAATATGAAAA
The DNA here is from genome assembly GCA_025629785.1 of Erythroxylum oxycarpum. NCBI lineage: Eukaryota > Viridiplantae > Streptophyta > Magnoliopsida > Malpighiales > Erythroxylaceae > Erythroxylum > Erythroxylum oxycarpum. The sequence goes on along the minus strand of JAOTAZ010070744.1, from coordinate 15,044 downwards.
ATTTTTAAAAAAGTGTTTTGTTGATTCGTTGATCATAATTTACTAAGATTGCGGATAGTTCATCGTGAAGTATTGTTGCGATTGTAAGTTGTTAATGAAAGAAGTTTGTTGGAATTTGTGAAGTTTGTTGATTGATAGAAAATTTGTGTGGATTGCTAGAAGTTATATTGCATTATTTCTTGAATTGAAATTGAAATTTTTGAAACTTGAACGACGAAACTTTGAAAATCTAATTCCTATTACAAAATCTCTCTTTCGATCCTTTGTATTTCTTTGGTTCTTGAAATAACCATTTTGTCCGATTGTCGCCTTGGGGTTACTTCAAAAATTTAACCAAGAATTGCATATAGCGCAACCTCGGGTCGTTCTCTTTATGAACCAAAAGATGAAATTAATTTCCTAAGTAACTAGAAGCAATGTAACCTAGACTCTAAAATGGGGTTAGATTTGAAAAATTATCGCTAAAGTTGCAACAAAATAAAATAAATACTAAGGACTTGTTTTTGATATTTTAAAATTTAAATGAGTGATTTGAAATGATAATGATTGAATTAAATAATAAAATGAACATAAGTAATTAACAATGATAAACGCAATCCTTCAGTTCAATAACGCAGGCAATCATCGCTCAAACAGATATGGTAGTTTAAAACAATTAAACTAAGAATTAAAATCGAGCTTTTAATCTAACAACCGAGCCACCTCGAATTGTTACAAAAAATATTTTCCAAAAATCCCAATTTACTGACTGCCACCAGACTAGTAAAATAGAACTAAGGGTACTAACGCCAATGCTCGACTTTTACGCTTAAACAGAATTTATGCCAGCAACAGATAAAATGTTCCAAATAAATTCAAGCCACCTTGAATAATTACCAATTTCGTTAAAATCCCAATACAAAGTTTTGACCCAAAACAAAGTAATGAAATTAAATACGAAATCAACACAATATCAATCACCAAACAATAATCCAGTCATAAAACGCAATTCCAAATAATTAAATAGTAAAATCTATGAATTACTAAATAATTAAATGGACTGAAGATAAATGTAGTTAAACTCCCCTATAAAAACGCCAAGCTCCTGCCGTTGTCGTTGAACTGAAGGATTAGAATGAACTAGCCAAGAAAATTCATTGGAGCTACTGCCTTCAACGCCACCTGATTCCTTTTATTTTATTTTATTTTTTTCTGTCTACTTCCAAGCCACGTAGCCTTCTTCTCCTTTGGCCAAGCAGAACATGCCACAGCTGCTCCTTCAACGACAGACGCACAAGTCACACAAAACTACACAGCTCCAACGTTGACACTACACACAACTCCTACTGGTCTGCTCCTTCCTTGCGCCACTAGCTTCCAGATCTGCTCAACGCCAACTCCTCCTAATTCACGTATAGCCCACTCCAAAGCCAATTACACACACTCACACAAAAGCCAACTCCAGCGTTTTGGTTTTCCTTCACCTGACCACTAGCAACTCACGCATAACACAACTTGTTTTTAGATCCAACACTAACACACAATGTCAGCCAAGACAGCACACTCACACACAAGCACACTCTATCTCTTTTTAATTTCCAGCACCAACGTCACTCCTGAAAACAGCACAACGCCACACAGCCACCTGCCTCTCTTTTTTTTATTATTGTTTCATGCCTCCACCAAACACTCCTCCAGCCAACAGTACACTCACGTTGTTCACTCAAAAATCACCTAAACCAGCTGCTTCTCACAGCCCTTCAACGACGTCACTCATAAACAAGCCAACTCTCACTCAAAACACTCACTCACACACTGGACAACACATCACCTTCACACACAACAGCACTTTCACACACCCAACACTAACAAGCACTTCACTCTCGGACAAGCACACTACACCCCAAACAGCTCCTCTCTTTCTTATTTTGTCAAGCTACTCCACGGACAATGTCTAGCACCAACGACGTTAACTCTCACGGACAGCACCAACAGCTCCAGCGTTCTCCTCTCACGCACACATGGCCCAAGCAACTCACTACCACAGACAAGACACAACGCCACTCTCAACTTCCCTCTCCAGCTGCTGATTTTTCTTCAGTATAAACCCCCCTTTCACGTTAACTCTCAAGCCAAGCACAACAACAGCACACTTCTCACACTCACAAGCACACAATCACATCCGCACAACACCCTCACTTCCCAGCTGCCTTGCTTTTTATTATTTTTTTGTTCTCCAGCTAGCATGCAAACGGCAGCTCACAACACAGCACAAGACAGCACAAACTCAACCCTTACACACACCATGCTACTGCACTTCACAACTTCAGAAAATGCACCACACCGAACACACACAGCCAACTCATTTTTGTTTTCTCTCAGTCCACTCACGCATCACCAATGCACCCAAACAACACTCTCACACTTACAACACTACCAGCCGCTGTTTTTACTTTGTATGTAATAAGTCACTCTCCAGCACACCAACGCACAGCCAAGCACCCTTCAACAACAGCAAACACGACTCATGCTATTTTCTTTCTTTTTTTTTTCACTAGCTTAGCAGACCACAACGCCACACACTCTTGGCAGTTTTGTTCAAAGCCACTCCAAGGCCAAGCTACTCACTCTCCCACGACACAGCCCCTTCTTGTTATTTTTCCTTTTAAGCTCACAAGACCACACACTCACCTTTCTTTTATTTTTCCAGCACAGCTCACTTCTCAAACACAGCTAACGTCACTCTCTTCAACCCACTCAACACTTCAACGCCACTTGCTGCTTCCAAGGACAACGCAACACACTCATGGACAGCATAACAACACAGCACACTCACACACTAACACTCACATAACTCACACAGAAAACACAGCAGCCCTCTAACAATGCCTCCAAGCCAACGTCCAGCACAAGACCAAGACAAACCACCACCTCACTTTTTCTGGACAGCACTTCGGCAGCTCTCCCTCTCAAGTTATTCTCTTCTTTTTCCAGCCCACTCCCAAAACATCCAGCTCTTTCTTTTCATTCCAAGCCCCACAACTAGACCACTCTCTTACGTTGCTTCACTCCCCTCCACTCAAATTACCTACCACCATTATATAATTATTCTTCTTTGGTCCACAGCCCACTATCTAAAAGCCTTCTCTTGTAGCTGGCTTGAAATGTGACAATCAATTGGCTAATTTTTGGTCCACCAACAAACCTAAGCACTCATACAAATAGTCACCATGTTTTGTCGATTCCTTTTTAAGTCCTTTAGCACATGCATGCCTCACATTTTGTCTTCTACTTAGATTGCTTTTCTTCAATGTCTTGATCACCACTTCTTAATATTTTGAGCTTTAATTTCTTCAAATAACCTACAATAAAAAATCACAAATAAAGTAGCATCAATTGTCTAAAAATTAATTTATTATAATTAAACCAAAATATGACAATTTTTTTTAATAAACACAAATTAAATGTTAAGCACAATAATTCAATAATAATCAAATAAAACCATAAAGACTAATTTTAGTGACAAAAACTCATCCAACTAATATAAAAATATATATAAATAAATTAGTTTGTCAAACATGCATTGTACACATTTTTCATCGTTACATGTGCATTATTAATTATTTTTTATTGTACAAATTGTGATATATGTGTATTTGACATGTTATAGAGGCGTATTTGGAACGTCAGCCCACAGATGTTGCCGAGACTTCCAGGCATTAGCTTCGGAAGCTATCGGTGAGTGACCTAGATGGCTCTCTCAATTATTATATGCTTACTGTGGAGATAATAGTGAGTTTGTGATTGAATATGCCTGTGGATTCCGGACAAAAGGTTCGATGTATTGAGAATTATGACATAAAAGTGTTATGTGTTTGTGAACTACCTGTGATGATGTGATACATTGCGACATGTGGAATAATTGCGATACATTTGCTGATTAATTGTGACATATGCATTGCATACATGAATGCATGATCAGATAATGATAGTTGTGACCGGAGCAGTCATCGATAGCTAAAAGCTCACGTACTTGGGCCTCGAACCTACAGTAATTTCAAAGCCTCAGACTCAACGATTAATGCGCCCATATTGGGACAGTTTAGGCGCTTGGTCACAACACCGTAATAAATGGGAAAAGTATCACATACACATTTCATATGCATTTGATTGAATAATTTTAATTGGATGCAAGGCCAAAATGCCTTATCCTTATATAATAGCAATCATGTGATACTTCTGAATATGCAAGTGTGAAATAATTGTAATTTGCTTGAGTGTAAGCATGTGGTACGGAATTTACTGTGATTTACTTGAGAGCAATCATGTGGTACTTCTGAATGTGAAATAACTGTAAATTGCTGCTTAAGTGTTGCATGAATTGAGGGAACCATCGATGATGGTTACCTCACTGAGTTTGCAAAACTCACCAAAATTGCAACGTTGTCTTTTCATATTCGTGAGTAGACTCCTAGCTCCAGAGGGACTTTTCGAGCCGTGTAGATCCTTTTGGCGGCAGATGTAATGGCTCACAGGTCGGTCAGTTGGGACTTTTGGGATGACCTAGTTAGAACTGATGTTTTGTATTTTTCCTGTATATGTAACAAATTGTACTAAGTTTGTGGAGTGATGTATAGACCAGAAATAATGACAGTTGTAAATTTCTGATTTTGATGAAATGAAACAGAAAAAAAGTTTTGCTTTTAAAAAGTTGTGATTTTTATATTGATGTTTTATTCTTATGATGCCATGCGGAGTACAGTAGTGATCGTTCGTAGCGCACTCTTATTGTAGGATATGTATCGGTACGACCTACGGGCGTCCCAGTGTGTACCCTACGGTAAGGGGGCGCCACAGCAAGAATCCATCAATGTTGTAATAGATGATGCATCCTTGATGAGTGATCATGTGGCTGAAGATAGAAAAAATCTAGATTTATAGTTGGTTACTGTAAAAAAAAAACAATGGAAAATGAATCACAACTAGTTACTGCAGATGAGATAGCTGCAGAAAGTAACTCACAGTGAGTTACTATTAAGGAAGTAACTGCACAACCTGGAGAATTTTCAGTTACTTCAAATGATGATGCAATCAAGTAACTGAATGATAATCTGAACCAAGACTGTTCATCTCAAACTTAAAGAAACCAACCAGAAGAAAATTTTATCGAGGATATGAGTGAAAGAAGAAGAAGAAGAGAGAGAAAAGGGCAAACTATAGAGAGCTTGCGGGATACTTATGCTATACTTCCTCACTTGAACCAAGAAATGTTAAAGAAGCACTACAAGATGAATACTGGACAACAACTATGCAAGAAGAGTTGACGCAATTTGTACAGAATGATGTGTGGGAACTAGTAATAAGACCACCAGCTACTAATGTGATTGGTACAAAATGGGTGTTTCAGAATAAAACTGATTAGAAGGGGAATGTCACCAGGAACAAAGCAAGGCTAGTAGCTCAAGGATATTCTCAGGTGGAAGGAATAGACTTTGATGAAACATTTGCACCTGTGGCACGACTTGAATCAATCAGATTATTACTGGGCATATCTTGTGTTAAAGGTTTTAAACTTTACTAAATGGATGTTAAGAGTGCTTTTTTGAACGGATTCATACAGGAAGAAGTCTTTATGGAGCAACCAAAAGGCTTTATTGATTCAACCCATGCCGATTATATTTATAAGCTAAAGAAAGCACTTTATGGTCTCAAATAAACACCGAGGGTGTGGTATGAAAGACTCACTCAATATCTTATTAAGCAGGGGTATAAACGAGGTAACGTTGACAAAACCTTATTTATTAAAAGATGTAAATCAGATCTTATGATAACACAGATTTATGTCGATGATATTGTGTTTAGCGCTATACGTTCAAAAATGGTCGAAGAATTTGTTAAGCTAATGACGTCGGAATTTAAAATGAGTATGGATGGTGAGTTGAACTTTTTAGATTTGCAAGTAAGACAGATAAAGGATGACATCTTCATATTGCAAACAAAATATGTTCACAACATGATCAAAAAGTTTGGTCTTGAGAAAGCTAGACATGCATGAACACCTATGAGTAGCTCAATGAAGTTGAATAAAGATGAGAATGGGAAAAGTGTTGATGAAAGCTTATATCGAAGCATGATTGGTATCTTATTGTACTTGACTGCAAGTAGGCAAGATATCTACTACAGTGTTGGTATATGTGCTCGATATCAATCAAATCCAAAAGAAACACATATGACAGATGTCAAAAGAATCTTCAGATATGTGAGTGGAACATCAGATTTTGGGATTTGGTATATATCAGATTCTACATCTTATCTAGCCGGATATAGTGATGCAGATTGGGCTGGAAACTTAGATGATCGCAAAAGTACTTCAGGGGACTGCTTTTTTTTGGGGAACAATTTGATCTCGTGGTACAGCAAGAAGCAAAACTCAATCTCTCTCTTTACTATAGAGGCTGAATACATAACCGCAGGCAGTTGTTGTTCACAATTGCTTTGGATGAAGCAAATGTTAGAAGATTATGGGATTAATCAGAATGAATTAACAATCCTATGTGGTAATAAGAGTGCGATCGATATTTCAAAGAATCTTGTTCAGCATTCGTGCACGAAGCACATTGATCTTGGACATCACTTTATTTGAGAACTTGTAGAGAGCAAGACGGTGATTTTATCTCATGTATCTACCGAGAAGCAGTTGGTGGATATTTTCACAAAACCTCTTGATGCAGTAAGGTTTGAGAAACTTAGAGGAGCTTTAGGACTATATGTCCTCTCTCAATAATTTCTCTCTTTTATTACTTGTTTATTTCTATTAAAAAAAGAAAAGGAAAATAAAAAAATAGAAAAGGGGGAAAAATGCAGCGTCTGTTTTAGGGGTTTTAAAATCCCTAATTGTTTGTCATTCTTCTCATTCTTCTAACTTCACCGTCGACTTTCCTCCTCCACCTTGGCTCTTCTCTTCAAGTAAACATCGTATCTTCTCTTCATCACTTCATCTTCGGTTAGTCTCTCCACCGCAAGCATCACTGTCGAGTCTTCAAGGTGTGGGTAACGTCCTCTCTTTGCTGTGATATTTCGATGGCTTGTAGAGTTTTCATCCTCCTCAGTTCTTCCTTGTCCTCGGTGGTGATTCTCGACTGGTAATAGGTTTTCTTCTCTCTTTATTGACTATTGGGTTATCTATGTAGTTGAAGTTGAGGGTCGGTATCCTTGGGTGTTCTTGGGTTTGTGATTTCTAGTTGAAACTTTGATTGATTTCATGATCTATTACTGTATTGAACTGTTCTGTGTTGAATCTGGGCTAAAGTTATTTGAAAGACTCTGATCTTATTGACTGTTGTTTTAGCCGATTGTGGGTTGTACAATTTGTAGTGAAATCTGGAGCTTGGGGTTTTCTGTTGGATTCCGTACTGAGTGGATTGATTTCTGGGTATTAGAATTTCTGGCTTGTTGCTTCTAATTTTTCACTACTGCAGTATGGGTAAAAAGAAAGAACAGGTGCTCTATCCAGTTTCGGAGAAACCGTCAGCAGTTCCTACGCGACGGTCCAGTCGCTTGTAGTCGCTTCCAGGCTCTGGTAGAAGCTTTATAGGAGCCGGATCATCTTCAACAGTCCCAATTGATATTCCAGATGTTCAAGATCTACATGATCCTCTTGATGATGTTGATCGAGCAATTGAGGCTTTGATAGAAGAGTCTTCATCAAAATCTGATGCCCCTCCTTCACCTCATTCAATCCCACAGTCGGTCCCTCCTCCAACTTCGAGAAAGCGCTTCAAGATGAAATGTACAAAATTGGTACGAGCTCCTAGATGTCATCCTGCTGCCAGATTGCTAGTAGATAGAACAGTTTCCTTCAAGTTTTTCACTTCAGTTGCTGAGGAAAAATGGAGTACCTTGTCAAATACTGGGGTCATGATGGATCGACCTATTAATCTGGAGGAATTTTGCAGTCAGGGTCTGCACACTCTTCTTACCGAACGTTCCTTGCTTCATGCCTCACTGCTTCCACAACACTATGACTCTATACTGGTAAAGGAATTTTATTCTAATATGACAAGTGATATTCTTAATGTGAATGCTACTACTTTTGGTGTTGTTTATGTGATGGGGAGGGTTATTAGTTTTGAAGCCCTTCGACTGAATGTGTTTTTAAGATTTGATAATGTGGTTGGTGATTCTCTTTATGATGATGAGTGGGACATTTTCACCGATCACATTGTCACGGTCTTAACTGGTAGGAAGCTCACTGCTTGGTCGTCAACTTCTGCTCTTCGATCTTCAATGCTTACATAGAAGTATTTTGTTCTATTCAAGCTAATAGTCACCAACTGGATGCCAAGTACTCATGTGGTGACCATATATTTGGCCCAAGTCAAGCTTCTTTACGCTATCGGCATGGGAGTCCAGTTTAATCTTGGTCTCTACATCATCTACTCCATGCTAGCTATTGAGAGTAAGCCCCACTCTCTCTTTTTATTTTCCTTGTTTAATCTCACAGTTTTTGTATTCAAATGGATTCCCCAAGATCAAATCGAGTATCTTGGAAACTGTTCCGTTGATGAACATTTCACCAAGGATTTTTCGGCAACCACGAGTGGTGGACTTGCCATATGTTGCTTCGGGCCCTTCGGATGCTTTGGTTCCCTCCACCGTCAATCCAAATGCTGGTTTATTTTCTGAGCTTGAGTGCATTGAAGGTGTTTTGCAAGCTACAACTGAGGCCGTTCGTCGATTGAAGTAGTGCATTCTTCAGTCTCTGGGTGCTCCTTAATTTCTTTTTGTCATCTCTTGTCTCAAAGGGGGAGACAAATCTAATGATAAGCAGTGTTATTTTTCTTCTTTGGTTGGATTCTTGTAATTTGTTTGTTTGCTTGTTACTGGCAGTTCGAATTTGATTTTAAGTTAGCTTATGGTGGAATATGTACTTAGATATTGAATTAAGGGGGAGCATCATGGAATATGTACTTGGATATTGAATTAAGGGGGAGCGTCAACATTTTCTACCTACTTGTGTGCTGGTTTAGTTGTTGAGACAAAAATGCCAAAAAAGGGAGAGATTGTTAGGATTTATGCTAAATATATCCTATCTTTATTTTTGGCATTTTTATTAGACATGGGAATTACCATAATTCTTGAAGATGTGCCTTAATTGGAGATTGCATTCTTTTGGAATTGGATGGTGCTTGGGATTTGAATTGGAAATATAATCTTAATAAGCATAATTTTCAGTGTTGATAGCTTATCTTATATTGTCCTTGTTTGAAAAGGAATCTTTGAAGAAAAACCTAATGATAGTGCGTTCTTGATTGAGATTGTGTAGCTTACATGAAACTGAAGTGGAGTGTTGGTGGTTGCGCATATGAGCTTTTGAACATACAGCAGAAATTTTGATTTCTTGGGTGACTTTTGGTTGGTGCTCTATTTTTTCTTTTATCCTCTGTTTGAGCTGATTGAGTGGGTCTTTTTGGAGTAGCTCTGTTTCAATACTTTTATCTCTATCAAGCAGTCTAGGTATTATGCGAAGTTGCGGATTTTGCTGGGTCCTTGAAGTTGATTGATGATTGCGGCACAAAGAATATTTAGTCACTGATGAGTGCATATATTATTGGTGCAGCAACTTGGCTATTTCGGTGAAGAATTTCAGATCTAGAAATAGTTGTTTTCTTTTTTTATTTGTTTTTGTTTTTGAGTAAAAATAGTTAGGACAATCCTCTGATAAGGTTAACACGAGTCGGTCATTTTATTGGGCGTGAAGATCTTTCACGGGTAGTTAGGTTATGGGTCAGTTACATAGATTGAGTCGTGCGGGGTAGATCAATCTTTTGTAATTTTTGTGAACTACAGTGAAAGCAATCAATCTAGGTGAGGGACCTGCAGACATAGACAAAGTGTGCCAAACTGCGCTACCAAACGTCGGTGTCTTCGTTATTTTGCATTTGTGATTTTTTATTTACTTGCGCTAAGAAAATTTTGTGGATCGTCTGCGAATTAATTAACAACTTAGTTATTTCACTTAAAATGTATCTGCTGCTACTCCTGGATGTTGCAGTTGCCACCACTTTTGACACCGTCCGGTAGTTCCCACTTTCTTCTATAGCTACGACGACGATAGAAGTCACCGTATATGCCTGCAATAACCGTTAGTCCTTTGCTGACAACCATTCACGCCATTATGTGCCACTCTTCTCCTCAAGCTTTCTTGCAAAAGTATGTGAACTTCCTTTCTTGTCCATGTCTAAGTCGGTTATGTTTTCTACTATATCTAATGAGATGCTACACAAACAAAAAGCTTTTCTTTGACTTGCTTGAATCAATTTACGAATCTAATAGGGAAGGAATTAAGGAATTCATAATGAGTGTTAATTTAGGAACAAACAAACAATCTAGCTTGTAACCTAACAAAGAAAAAAGAAAATTAACCTTCTTATCAACTTTGTTATGAGATAAACCATCAAGGCAAATTTCTTGGTCTGTTATTGCAGCACTTAGAAGACTCTTGAGGTCTTCAACATGTCTTGATATGAACTTGTCCAAAGATGGATAGTTATGAAGGTCACTCAAAATCTTTGCTAGCTCTTTAAGTGTTTCTATGACCATTTGTAGACAATCTTTTATTGCTATCTTTTGGTGCTCTGTCAGGATTGTTCTGGAGAACATTAGTCTCATAATCGCGACGGAATTCTTCCCTACCTCAGCCTTAGTTATGTTCACTGAGAAAGCAATTAACATCTAGTATACTAGATATTGCTGAGAGATATAGCTCAGTAAACAAGGTGTTGTTGCACGAGGACTTGACGATTGCATGAGCTTCTGTATGGTGGTTGCTGCTTCTCTTGGAGTTGTTTTAGAGGCTACAGTGGCCACAATGCAAATGATAACATTGAATAGTATGGCATAAGATAAGAGACTCACAAAGAGATTTTTCTTATTCATGGATGTTGCAAGATGAGACAGTGTATAAGCAAGTCTACGTCTTTTAAGAGCTCAAGACTGCGTATGAGTTAGTTTATATCTTGATGAAGCTATAAAAGTCCTACGGGCCATAACATTATATATGAATAGGTTTGGATCTTTATAAATGAGCCTACTTATGTTTTAACGTGAGACTACATATTGGTGAGTCTTTGTCTTTTAAGGCGTGAAACTATGCATATGAGAGAGACTCTTTGTAGGTGAAAGACTACTTACAAGTGAATATAAGGCTTTCCTCCTGGTTTGTTGTTGAGAAGGCTATTTTGTCCTCATCTTCCTCACTTATGTCAGAACCATGAAACGGTTTCGTGCTGCTTGTGCTATATCAGGAGTCTCCATTTCCAAGTTTAGAGAGAGAATAAACAAAAGAGGGTGTATATGTTTAGAAAGAGAAAATTAGGTTAAAAAGCAAAGGGAGAGGGAGAGGGAGAGGACCAGCATGCTTAGATGGATAAGGAAGTCAGTGAACTAAAATCAATGGAGTTACAAGAGAATGCGAACAAAAATGAACCGTTTAAATGGAATTAGGTTCACTTCTATTTATTACATAAAAATGGGACCCACTTCAATAAAATTTAAAAAGATCACACTAGCAAAAAATAATTCACGTCAGCGTCTAATCGATGGAGACTTAATTTCTTCAATTGTTTCGTCCAGTTAGAGTTGTTTTGAACATTTTCTAAACATTAGGATTCATTTTGAATGTTTTGCAATTGCTAAGGTTCATTTTAAACATTCCAAAATATTAAAGTCTAACTCAGATTTTAGTGTAAATGTTAGGGGCTAAATTCTTTTTGGCCTAAATTCTGGTGACATCCATTCTTTAACAAAAGCTAACTTAAATTAGAAGATATACCTTAATGATCAAAATTGGATTCTCTTTTTCCTTATTTTTCATTGATTATTGGCTTGATATTGTTTTGAGCTTGATGTCAAAAGCTACAAGAAGGTGATGTTTACTTTGGTATTAAGCTCAATAATATAGTGATTCCACCTAGTTGTGCATAGAGTAGTGGAGAGTTTGTGGAAAAACTTTTAAGAATTGAGTTAATAAAGATGTTTGAATAAGCTAATATGGGATAATGAGGCAAATCAAAAGTTTTGAAGTTCAGAAGATGAAAAAAATAAGAATTGCATTTTCTTTTTAGTGTATACATGATTAGTTGACATAGAAATTTTACAAAGAATTACAACCATTGATGTGGGGTGGAATTATAGAGATGCATTGCTTGGAGAGCTCGAAGAGGACACTTTCAATTGATGAAGGTTTCAAGCGTAATGAAAATAGTAGTCACGACTTACTAGTTGCTTCTTTCACTACCATGTCAATTATCTCCTCCGTTATAGCCTAAAGAGATTATCATTGATGTCTTTAAGTTTTTAGTACAATTGTAGTTTAGGATAGGAATTGGGTTGCTTATCTTATTAAGAACTTGCCATATATAGTTGCATGATCCAACTTTCTAATAAATTCATAGCTACATTTTTTAGGAACTGGTAACAAATGTAGCAAAGTGAAATAATACCTAAATCTTAGAATTCTAAGACATGATTAACAATATAGTATTGTGATACTTTGAAGTTCCCAGATAAATCTAAAGAATAACATATCAGAAAAGGCACGAGCTTATAAGATGTAGATCAGTAGAATTTGGTGGAATTATGTTGTTATTATCAATTGTAGAAGTAGTGTGAAATCTAGAAGCATTATGTATTTTTTTAGAAAAACGAAGATTATTGTATATAGAATAAAAGGAAGAGTGATAAAAGACAGGAGTAGGGGTCATTAAAGCATAATGTCCTTAAAATACTTGAATAAATCTCTTTCTAATCTCCTTCCTACTATGAGACCTTCTTTTCAGTGTTCGGTAAACACCAATATTACACAACTTTGACAACATGATGGTAGCATGATTTGATAAGTTGTAAGATCCCTTTAATAGGATGTGGCCACAAAACCATATAATATATATGCTGAAAAAATGAATATACATTAGTGGAAAACTTGGTTCTTGATTGACTATATGGAAATATGTTGATATTATAATGTTGTATAGTGTTTCAATATTGCTTGGTAGGCTGCATAAAAGGTTGGACGTAATTGCATGGTGTGTTGTGTTTTAGTTTGCGTGGCTTACATTTATAGGGATGATTGAAGCATTGTGTCATTTAATTATGTGTTGCGTCTTGAAGTGCATGTTTTACACGTACAAGGATGGCTGAAACATTGTGTCTTTTGATTACACATACAAGGATGGCTGAAACATTGTGTCTCCAAAAGTGTAGGTGGTGCGTCACGTACTTAAATATTCTGCAATAGAGAGTCCCTTTCTACGTATAACATACTAGTTCCATTTACTTGTGTTTTATATAATTATGCTCTACTAAATAGCCTATCAATAATGCTACTTTTCATTTCTCATTAAGGGACATAATTTTACTTCATTTTGGCAACATTCTATAACATTGTTTTTGTTTTCCATTGGGGGAGAATTTTTGCTGAACCAAGTGCGGGAATTTGGTTATATTATAGGGTAGAAATCATTGAGTGTGCTAAAATAAAAATAATCTTGTAATAGGTTGGTATCGGAGTTACTTTTCTAAGGAATACAGGTGATGGAAGGTGGCCGGAAACATGGAATAATTAAGGGAAAGGATGGCTTGGTTGGAGCAAATTCTTGGACCAGTTTTGGAAGAGGAGGGATTCAACCTAGCTGCTCGATTGGATACAATCACTAAGGCTTCCATAAATGATTAGATGAAACTTTGGGTGACGCAAATAGGAGGGTGTTAGTGATTGAAGATGCATTGACAGTTATTTGCAACAATGTTGTCCAACAAAACGAAGGGAATTAGATAAGACTTAAAGTTTTGGAATCAAAGCATTTTAATGGTGTTTGAGATGCTAAGATGCTGGAGAATTTCCTATGGGACATGGAACAATATTTTTTTACAGCAAGGGTGTTGGAACATGACAAAGTAATGTTGGCTAGTATGTATTTAGTTGGTGATGCTAAGTTATGGTGGCATGCAAGGATGGATGATGCTCAAAATGCAGGTCGCCCACGGATTGATACATTGAATGTGTTAGTTCAAGAACTAAAGGATTAGTTCTTGTATTGTAACACCTTTTAGGTAGTAAGGGAAGCCTTGAGAAAGTTGCGACATGATAGAACAGTTCGATGTCAAGGCATTCAACTCTTTGATGCTGGATATTTGCAACACGTCAAAGGAAGACAAGCTATTTAATTTTCTATCGAGACTTCAATATTGGTTATGATTTGAACTACAAAGGCAAGGTGTTCAAGACCTCCCAAGTGCCATTGCAGTGACTCAGATAGTGGATTTACTGTTGGATCGCGTATGGCTCGAGCATTCACAATACGCTGCAGAAAAGACCATAACACAACAAGAAGTATAATCGAAAACATACAGGATGTACGAAAATACCTTTTGACGCGGATTGGTTATTTCTTTTCATATTCGTAGACACTGTAATACGCGAATGTCCTCTACTGGTATCCATACAAGTATGAACGATCCGAGCAACGACTATTGTGTGCTAGCACGTCTTGAAACCCTTTCCGAACGCCGCACAGTTTTCTCTTGAAGGGTGGCTAAGGTTTCATCTCCTTCTCCATATAATGAGACCCAAGTTTCTCTATTTATAGAGAAAACCTAATCCCATTGAAGCCCAATAAGTTTCGGCCCAAATTATATCCCATATAATAAAAGCCCAACAACTTAGTTCAATCTAGCCTAATAAATATATCCACATATATTTATTCAATGTCTAATAAATTAGGCCCAAGAGAATAAGCTCAGATCACGTTACTCTTTGTGTGTGACCTTGTAGGCTCATTTGATGTTGACAATGGGCTTGATCACACTTCAAGGCCCAAAAGTCATAAGCAGCCTCTAGCAAGATATTATGACTACCCAAATCAAATGAGGATCGGTAATCCGATTTAACCTATAACCATGGTTATAAGCTCTGTCCCTTTGTAACATGATATCAAGATTAATCACAAGGCATGGTACATGTCAACCTTTGATTAATCATAGTTTCTTGATCCCCAAGTTGACTG
>JAOTAZ010070727.1:0-26845 GCA_025629785.1 Erythroxylum oxycarpum | reverse complement strand
GGACTTTACTTGATTTATGATTTTGAAAAGTTGCAAAATTGCTGCATTCGTTGTGATTGATTGATGTGCATTTGAATTGCTATATGAAATTATGTGAAAAGGTGTCGGATATGACATGATATGAAAAGTTGAGATTTCGAAATGTGCCTTCGGGCAATATGATTTTCAAGCATGATAAGATGTGTTATGTGGGTTTGGTTAGGTCCCATAAGTATGAGTCGGTGCACTGTCTCTTTTTAAAGACTTCTTCCGCCTGCTCACCAGTGGCACTGGAGCTCCGATTTCGGACTCCCATAAGTTCACGGCTACACCGGACCACTATGCGGGAAGGTGTAATACCTATCATTCACGGCTGCACAGGACCGCTATGCAGAAATGTACAGTACGTTCTGTTTTGGACCGACCCGAACCATTTTGATGTGTTATGTATTTTTTATTTTGTTTATAGTGTGATGCATTCATGTTATGAATTTTGTTTATAAATTTGTGAAAAAATTTGAGAAATGAGAAAGTGAGTTTTGAACCATGAAATTTTAGAAATTGTTTATGAAATGATTTGAATGATTTGAAATGTTTGGAAAAAATAAGCTTTCGATGATTTTCCTACTGTGAGATTTTTACAAAATGGCAAAAGTTTAGAAAATGATTTTTGCTTATGTATCAATTTATAAACATGTTATCCACGAGCAATAAGCTCACCCCCCTTCATTCCCATCCATAGGTGCTGAGAAGAAGATCGGGTAAAGGAAAGTGAAGGGTTTTGTTTGTATATGTACATCTTATATCGTTTTTGAGTTTAATGGTTGTAAGAATAAGATTTTAGACTTTTGTTGAGAATTTAGGGGATTTTGTATCCTTTATGTTTTCGGATTTTAATATTGATGTTGTAACATGGCTTGGAATGCCATTAAGGTTTATAATCATTTATTGCATTATGGTAATGAGTTATGTATTTGTGTATGAAATTGGAATGTAAACTTGTGTATAGATATGGTATGTGCATGGTATATGGATGAGGTGAGATGATTGTGTTGGTTGATCTGACTTATTGAAGTGCTATGGGATATGAATGTGTTTGATTGTGTTGGGATTCCGAATAGGAGGTCCGATGAATTGTGTAGATTGAACTGGAATTATTGAAGTGTTAAATTTTTTGTGTATGAATTGATGGTATTTAGGCATGTGTGGCATTTTTATGGCAAAAGAGAAATAAGACTTTTTCTTAAATGATGATGGATGAGGTATGAGAATGATTAATGAATGGAAAAAAAAATGTACACGGATTTGGATTAGTTTAGACCGATAGTATTAAGGTTTCCAACGCTAAATTGTTTCAAAATATAAGCTTTCGAATGTCGGAATTGGTTTTAGTTCGATTTGATTTTGATTTGCTTTTGATTATTTCGCCTTATGTTTCCGCTTCGTATTTGAGTCGGATCCGTTATTGTTTTCGTTTGATGATTCCTTTCGCTTCCGCCACTTTGTTTTTTGATTTTCGATTCCAAGGTTGGGTTCCGGAAACGGATCCCAACAACTAGCCTTACCTCAACATTAAAGATTTAGGTAGTTTTAAAATTAACATAAGGGAGATAATCCCTTAATCTTTCCTTCGCCCTTCGGGTTATTGATAGTAAATATATCAAGTCTTGAGGGCCACATTTGTTGTTGATGAAGTGTGACATGAACATCACAACTATTTCTTAGAAAGTAGATATTAAGGTAGGGAGTAAAGTTTAAAACCATGATCGTGCTGCGCTAGTCAAGGTAAAAGAGAAAGCTTTGTATTTTATAATGTCAAATAAACCATGGAAGTCCAAAATTTTCTTATAATGGTATGCAAAATTACTAAGATCGTGTATATCACTATAGGTCTAGGATTTAGATCTTGAATCTAACTAGTTATAGCCTAACTAAAACGTCAGGTTCTAGGGAGTTGTTATCTATTAGGGTTGCCCTCAAGTTTCATGTTTGGTTGGCATAAGATGCAGATGTAGAGTAATGGAGTGTTACGGCACAAGGTTGCAGTGGGTGTGGGCTTGATGTATAGAATTGAAGGGTATGAATTATTCTTCTTGAGATGGTGGTTATTGGGTGTATGATTAGTTCCTTTCATTTGTCTATTGCACTGTAATAGTAGTTTGACTTGTTCTCGCAACATGTTAAAATTTTGGCTTTGGCTACTTAGTCCTCAAACTACTCGGGAATGTGATGGATTCAGGGATATTAGTTGTTCTAATAACATTAAGAAAACGGTTACCGTTGTCAGTGTTTATCGTTCTTTCTCATATTGGTGTTTAGTCGGATATTTTTTAAATTCTATCTATTAAGGAATTAAAAGATTTAACTGTCTTTAAATGCATGACAATCTCATCTCTTAAAACTTCCCACACCTGTATCATCTTAAGTTGCTTAGTTTAAAACACTAGTGTGAAATGAAATTTCCAAGGCTTAAGTTATCAATTTTAACAGGTTGACTGATTTAACAAATTTCTTATAAAGAAATACTAGCCTAAACTAGTTTTAAAATACACGTGAACCGGAGAGAATCAAAACCTTAAAAAAAAAAAAAAAAGAGAGATCTTAGCTTAAGTATTGATCATGTTGAATGTACCACAGACAGCAAAACCGAACCACAAGCGAAGTCGGCAAACCTGAAATATTATTGTATTAACAATTTATGGGTTCACAATAATATATATATATAAAACTTCAGTCCCTGCAATTGTATAATCCTAAATCCTAATCCATCCTCTTTGTCTTTTATCCTAACCAAACACGAAAACGTGGAGAATATACGAAAGACGATTTGATCAAGACATGTGAGTGGTGTTTCTTTAATAGGTAGGTGCTTACGTGTGAGTTTGGCTCTTAGCACCAAATTATAAAAAATCAATAAAACTAACAATCACGGGTCTACCGTTCATTTAAAAAATAATAATAAAAGCATAAGGTAAAGAAGGAATCGTGATCTTAAATAATCATGGCCAATTATTATTATTCAAGGGCTGGTGTTTTTGCTCTAACAAATTATGTGGGCTCCCTCCTTAAGATTTTGGGGTTGAAATCAAACTTAAAGCAAAAATATCTTCTATTCTTTTGTAACAAAACATAATGATTGCAACCAAACTTCCCAAATCATTACAACCGCTGCCCTTTGAACTCATAAAATAAAACAGTAAACCCAACACGTGAATTTCATCCTCTAACGTAACGTTAACATTTGGTATGCATGTTCTGTTCTGACCTAAAATTAGGCAATGTTCAAAGTTAACGGTTCAATGTTAGAATTATCCCATAGTACAAGGGCCAGTTCTAAAATATCACTTTTTGTCTTTTATTTTCACGCCACCGCTTTCTCCTCTCGCGTAATCCAAACTAATAATTCAATCCACGTTAAGCACACTGCTCTGAAGTCCGACACTCTGTCGGTGAACAAAAGGCCCCCTAAGCCCACACTCTCTCTCTAAACTCGTACTGTCAATTCAGAACTGCAGATCTCTATCAGACGTCAGCTCCCGGAGAATCTCCGGCTGCATTGTCGCCGGGAATAAAGATTCCGGCACCCGGTCATCCTACGCTCTCTTTCTTCTGCTCACTAAAGTTCTGTGGTTTCCCTTTCCGCGTCAGTGTTTGTTGGGAAAGGTTTGCTATCTTTTGGAGTAAAAATTTACCTTCCCTTTTACAGAACTCCACTTTTTTCCTTGGTTTTATGAAAAATGTCTTCTTTTTCGAACTTCTTTGTAATTTTTTTGTTTCTGTTACTATAAAATTACATTTCTTGCTTTCTTTTTGTCTGTTTTATCGTGACTGCTCCCAATGTCGTTGATGCTTTAGAGGTCTCAAGTAATTTATCATATAAAATAAGTAATTCATCTCTTTGACTTATGTTATTTTGATGGTGAAAGCTTGGGCCTTGGGACTCAGATTGGGTGAATGCAGTTATATCGATGATTAGGTTGTTTTTTTTGTTATTTTTTAATCTATGTTTCATGCTTTTGTTTTCTGGGTTGGAGATCAATTGAGCTGATATTGGATTTGTTTTCTTGGGAACAGTTCTAACGCTGATTGTGATGGATCGTGAGAGAATATCTCGATATTGCAGTCTGAATTGAAGTAAGAATGGTCTCCATTTGTTCTCTGCTTTCTCTTTAATCAAATTCTTTGTTGTGGTTTGATTAGCTGCTTCTGTTTTCTTAACTGGCGGTTCCCTTTTCTTTCTCTCCTGTTCTGTGCCAATCTAGCCCCCTTTTCATTCCTAATCTGTTGTCTGTCCTCAAAGTCGTCGGTCCTTATTATTTTAACTCGTGTCAACTTATTTGGCCTAAGGCCCATGTAGATTAATTTCCAGTTTGATCGTTAAAGTTGATACTTTTACCAATGACTGCACCCTTTTGATCTGTTTCATTCCTCTGTTGATATTCTATTTTCCTTCCTGATTCTTTTCTAGAGCCATTTCTCTTTACCTGTTTTCTTTTCTTTTCTTTTTTCCCCCTATCACCACTTCTGTTACTTGCTTGTAGTAAGTTCTGATGTTCTTTTGTTTTAAACTTTCGCTCTCTCTAACCCTCTGTTTGTCTCCTGAGAGCACTGTGCTTTCGGTTTAGCTTGCTTACTCCATATTTTACAACAGGTATTAGAGATGTTAGGACTGCAGAACATAAACGTTCAAAACATAGAGAGACATTCTCATGGTTGCTTAGGGAGGATGACGAATATTTTTTATATGAACGATGGCATTTCTGGGAAAAGAATGCTCACAGATAAACCTCATTTTGATGGTGATTATAAGATTCTCTTTTTTGGGTTCTCTTTTTGAAAGATTCCCTCTTTTCAATGCTTAATCTTTTAGGCTGATTTGGAAACTCAATTTATCATTCAGCAGCTGTTGCTGCTTATTAATATACAATTGTCTGATGGCCCTTCACTTTGTTGACATTGACGGCAACTTTGGTTTGATGAAAGCTTGTCAATCAGATACTTGAATCTAGATGATGTCTTGGAACTTAACTATGCCACTTGTCTTTCTCAATTATCTAAAATGACATTGACATACTGTTGCACTGGTCAACTTTATTATGGTTGATGATTTACAGCTTGAGTTCAACCTGGCTGATATTTAGCTTCTGATAATGTGTGATTTGCAGGTTCTTCATTCTCGAGAAGTCGATCAGATGTTACCACAGTGTTGAGTTCAGCAGACAAGAACGAGGATGAAATGGTAAAACAATTGGGGTTTAATTTTACATGAGTGAGGAAACATATTTTTGCAGAGAACTTTCAAATTTGCATCATATCATTGAAAGTGATTTCTGGTTATCTGCTGTATGTTCTTTTTCTGCAGATAGTGGCAGATATAAAGAGAAGCTATTCAAACAAGAATGGAAATGGAACTCCCATGAAGACACTCATAGCTCAAGAAATGACTGAAGAAGTGGATTCCAGGCATAATCCACCCAATGTAGTTGCTAAGTTGATGGGACTTGATGCCCTTCCACTTCAACAGCCAAATTCAGATACTAGAAGAGGCCAAATGAAGGGTTATTCAAGACATTCTTCAAGTAATTCTGGTGTACTACCGGAATGTCGGGGGCAAGATCTTAGTTTCTTGGACAAGCAAATTCAGTGTGAAACTTGCCAGCATCATAAGCAAAATCAATGCAGAGATGTCTGTGAAATCTGGCAACAATCCCAGAAGATGAATGTAAGAGATAGTTCACCACAAAAGGGAAAGTATAATGAGAAGGTTGATGAGAAAAGGATGGCTCTTTTTCGCCAAAAGTTCATGGAAGCAAAATGCTTGGCAACAAATTGCCAGTCCAAGGAATTCCGAGATGCAATTGATGTTTTAAGTTCCAATAATGATTTATTACTTAAGTTTCTTGATGAACCAAATTCCATGTTCTCCCCGCAGCTGCATCATATGGAGTCTATTCCTACCGCCCCTGAAGCAAAGCGCATCACTATTCTTAAGCCCTCTAAGCTGATTCATAATGAAAAACTTATTTCCATGAAGAGTGACAAACAAGCAAAGAAACTTACCCAAATGGGTCAAGCTACAGGGTATAAGACATATGATCGAGGGTATTTGAATAATTTTTCCATTCAGAAGGTTGATGAGTATCCTGCCCAACCAACTAGAATAGTAGTGCTGAAGCCTAGCCCTGGAATGACTCGTGACTGTAAGGCTGTGGGTTCACCACCCTCTTCCTCACCCAGAATACTGCATTGTGAAGATATTTGTGATGAACTTCACAAAGATGAGGCACGAGAATCAAGAGAGGTGGCAAAGGAGATCACTTGCCACATGCGTGACAGTGTAATGGGTCGCTGTAGGGATGAAGCTGTACTTTCTTCTGTGTTTTCAAATGGTTATATTGATGATTACAGTTCATTTAACAAAATGGGAAATGAATATGTTGATGGAAATCTGAGTGATTCAGAAATCATGTCCCCCACATCTAGGCTTTCCTGGGATTATACACATAAGTTTGGAAGCCCCTATTCTTCTGCCTCATGTAGTCGAATTTCATGTTCCCCAGAGTCATCTGTTTGTAGAGAGGCAAAGAAGCGACTTTCTGAAAGATGGGCAATGATGGCCTTAAATGGAAGTCCTCAGGAGCAAAAAGACATTCGGAGGAGCTCTAGCACACTGGGTGAGATGCTTGCACTTTCAGATGTAAAGAAAACTATGAGATCAGAGGGAGGGGTTACTAACAAGCATCAAGAGCCTAGGGGGTCAACTTCTTACGTTAGTAGTAACTCGAACAAGGAAGAAGATGTGGCTAATTCTCCTAAAGGCCTTCTTAGGTCAAAATCTCTACCTGTGTCTTCTACAGCATTTAGTACTACGGTTGATGCTGTTGTTTCAATTTGTGAGCATGGCAAGACGGAACTTCCCAAAGAATTATCCAAAGGGAAGAATTCAAAGTCATCTTTAAAAGGGAGAGTGTCTGGTTTATTTTTCTCTAGGAATAGAAGAACAAATAAAGAAAAGTCTGCCCCATCTCAGTTCAAAGATGAACTTCGAACTGCTACCCCAGAGACACATGATTCACCTGTACCTCTCCCTGGAAACATTGATGATTATGCAACCCAATGTGATAACACCAGTGCTTTTGAAGTGTGCTTATCCCCTGGTCTGCAAGGATCATCGATGAAGACAACTAACCAAGATTTGGTGGGCATGGACACAAAAGAAGGCTTAATATCTCAGGAGGTAATTCATTCTTCTATTGCTCTTTTAGCAAAATTTTGTTTGTATTCATCAAGGTGGCACAATCTGCGTATTGTATGTGTCTTTCCATGATGTAAGAGTATGTTCTGCTTATTGTACCACTAAAAATTTGTCAAACATGATTGCCACTTGTTGACTGTGATACTTTGTGAATACCCACATGCTTGCAAATTGTTTGTCACTATTTGCAGTCTGGTTGTACCATTGTCGTTCCAGGAGTGTGTTAACTAGGATGCTGAATTTGCACTGGTGATGAATGCATAATATTTGAGCAATTATTTGCATGATACCCTTGACCAACGGGCATCCAACAAATAAAACATATGTTTTGGTGCTGTGTAAATGAACTGAAATTACATGATTTTTTGTTTTGTTTTTTCCCTATAAGCTTTTCTGAAGAATAGGATTGTTTTGAGTCATGCAAGAAGTATTGCTTTTTGTAATATTACCCGTTGATGCCACTGTATGTAATGCAGTGACATCTCTGGAGTTCAGTTTTTTCTTTACACTTTAAGGTGATCATTGTCATCAGATTATGGCAATCAGATGGATGTTCAGTGGCTTAAACTGGATTTTCTTCTTTGGTTGAGCTGTTATTCTCTTTTTTCTCCCTTCTTAAATGACAAGTTCATCTTCTGCAGTCTTTGATGAAATTGACTATACTTTGTTTATTTGCAGAGAGTTTTATCTGTGGCAAAGCTGTTGGTGCCTAGGAATGCGAGTGAGAACCAGGATCAGCCAAGTCCAATCTCAGTTTTGGAACCCCTATCTGAAGAAGATGATAACATAAACATAAATCCAGAGCCCTGTGGCAACATGAGGTTGGATCATTTGGGTAAGTTTACTCGGGGGCAGAACTGTGGGAAATTTTTAGATTGTAGACCTCAATTGAGTATTATATTTGTCTAGTTTTGGGTCTTTTGAAGCAAAGTGCTTATTTATGTTGTTAATCGCACTCTGTGTAACAGGAGCTGAGATGTCTCTTAAGTCTAATTTGATTGGCAAATCACCTCCAATCGGTTCAATTGCAAGGAATTTATCATGGGATGATTCTTTTGCTGAAATGGGCACCCAATATGCCTTAAAAACGTCCTTAACAGACTCACAAGCTCAGGAAGAAGAACAAGACTGGCTTTCCTTTGTTGAATCACTATTATCAGCAGCTGGCCTTGAAGGCAAGGTACAGATTGACACATTTTATGCCAGATGGCACTCACCTGAAAGCCCGTTAGACCCATCATTGAGAGACAAATATGCTAATCTAAATGACAAGGAGCTTCTGCACGAGGCAAAACGCCGACAAAGACGATCAATTAGAAAGCTTGTGTTTGACTGTGTCAATGCAGCTCTAGCGGAACTAACAGGTAATGGATCAGATAGGAGGACGAGTACTTGTTCATGTTGCAACTCTCACGATAGAATGAAAGTGGATGCATCAACCATGCTTGTGTGGTCACAAATTAAGGAATGGTTTTGTAGTGAATTGAGGTGTAGCGTTGGGGGGACTGATGGGGACAGCACCAGCCTGGTGGTGGAGAGAGTGGTAAGGAAGGAGGTAGTGGGGAAGGGATGGGCTGACAATATGAGAATGGAATTAGACACTTTAGGTAGAGAAATAGAAGGGAAGTTGCTTGAAGAGCTTGTGGAAGAGGCTGTCGTTGAATTCACAGATAGACAGGCTAGGCCGTGAATGAGGCTTTTTCTTTTATTATTTTTTCCTCCTATTTATAACATTGTTTTGACTTATATGTGTATTTGAAACGGTCCAAATTTCTTATATATATATATATATTTATATATCATATTCCAACTTGTTTTTGGTTATAGTATGTTCTTATGATGGCTGTGCTTTTGTCTGCTTGACCTGACATGCTAAACTGTCATACATAGTCCCCACTGCTTCCCCACTGCTTAGCTGTCTGATGGCTGTATGCCATGCTGACCAGCTTTTTAACTTTGACAACCATTTCAGAAACTCGTTTATCAGATTCGGCACCCCACTTTGTGGTATTTATTTCATAACATGTCTCGTTCTGTTTCTGATTCTGAACCTGAACATTTTCATTCTTTAACGTGCATATGATCAGAGAAACCAACCAGTTGACTTGATATTTGTTTAAATGGCTCGTAAATTATTTGGATTTGCCTTGAATTCTTAACCCTAGACTACATTTATTATTAATTCCTTTAAACTATGGGTAAAGAAAGCCTTTAGAGGCTACTTGATTATCAAGTGAGGTTGCAGCCATTGAAATGTTGGCAGGTCCCAACTTAGCACATCCAGAGCCTTTCTAGTTTCTACCAAGTTGTATGAAAGCAAAGCCACCATAATTGTATCCCCTATAGATAATAACAAAAGAATTGCAAATCATGCTTCCTTACGCAACATTCCAAGGGAACGGGACTTCCCCAAGCTTGTATAGTTTACGGTGTATCGGATCAGATCATGCCAAGGGTATTTTCCCCAGCATATGCTTATCAATATGGTCACTGCCTAACAGCAGATTTTCTAGGATAGGCTATAAATTACATTTAATTTTAATGACTATTTAATTGACTTAATAAAATTGAAACTAAACTTTTCATATTAATCAGAAAAAGTACACCTCTGCCACTCGTTCCATATTTATCATGAACACTACTCACATCAGGATAGTTTACATCCGGGAGTTCAAACAATTGCAAACAAATTGACAAAAGAAAAGGGCCTTACCAAGTTAAAAGTCACACTCGATGGTAAAATAAATTGCACATGCCACACACCATCAACATCCTGCACACGATGAGAACAGAGCATAAAAGTATCAACAGAAACACAGAGCTTTCTGCCATTCCAAAAGAATACTGACCAATTAGTGCAATCTTATTTAGC
The DNA here is from genome assembly GCA_025629785.1 of Erythroxylum oxycarpum. Lineage (NCBI taxonomy): Eukaryota > Viridiplantae > Streptophyta > Magnoliopsida > Malpighiales > Erythroxylaceae > Erythroxylum > Erythroxylum oxycarpum. Next base: position 16,739 of record JAOTAZ010070727.1, on the reverse strand, counting down.
AAGCAACGCTTGTAAAGGACCTATATACACTCGCAATTGCATCCATAAATGCTCCAGATCATATCACTAAGAACCCAACACTAAACACTATGCACGTCTTCAACAATGCGGAGGTCTATTAAACACATGGTGCTGTCACTTCAACAAATGGGATAGAGAAACTTCATCTGTCTGTCGCTTGGAATTCATGCACGTGCAGTCTGGACTAGCGAGTTAGTCTTATCATTGCTATTCAACCCATACTGCGCCGGACATGAACGAATAACATAAGCCATAAAAGACCGGTATAAGTGCATTTCCACATATAATACAGAAGCTATTGCAAAAATTAAGCAGGATTTCTATGACAAGTGCAAGACCTAGGCATATATCCAATTGCATTACTAAAACATTACTTGATAAAGCAGAAACCTTTAAAAGAAGCTACCCAAGCACTAGAACAACTTTCCCTCACCCTGGAAAAATGTCTATGATAATATGTTAATGCCTGGTTGTGGATCTCACAACAGTCTTTGTAACATGATAGAATCTATAAAGACTATATCTTTGGTGACCTATCTTTAAGTCCACTAGTATTGAGCATGACATAAAGAAGGCCATCGAAGGAACTGGTGTAACAAGTTTTTTTTTTGAATGGCAACAGAAATTTTCATTAATTATGTTTCATTCATCACTAAAATGCAATTCACAATTCAGAAGCAACTTTACAATTGAATTGGCCAACATTACGTGATATAGGGTTCTCAAGTGAAAGGTAAGTCCAGTTCTATATGCTACTGAATCAAAATCGTCGATATTATGTTAAGGCCTTTGATAGAAATCACCTTCTCTCTTATACGTGAACTCCAGATGTCTGAGTGAGTCCCTGAGCCAGACGCTTGACCTGACTGATTCAGAAGGGGTTCCCGGATTCTTCCTCTGAGACTTTCATAATCATCCTCATAATCAAAATCACCTTTGCGAGTAGAAACCATAGCTCGCAAGACTAATGCCAGTAGCAATGCCAGGGCCTGCAAACATCATGATAAGAGGATGTGATTCACTTGGTAAGTGATGAACGACAATTTCCCCATCTAAATAATGCAAAAGACAAGATTATACACCAAGAAACTATAGGTGGCTTACATCATAACTGCAAATTTATGGCTTTTTGTCAAGCATAAGCATAATATTAAATGTCGGTTGGCTTAAAGTAAGGATATCAGATGCAAGCCAGCCACCTCCTTCACAAAGAAATAGCAATTATTCTGAATTTTAGTATGTTCTTTCTTCTTCATGAATATAACTTTTCCAGAAAATTGGTTAACTAAATTTATTATGGCACATAATAAAAAAGATAATATTTTGACAAGAAGCTGCAATCATGTCTTATGCACCCAGCTACAAGGAAGCAACAGTAACAAATATCTTTGAATATCGGTTATAACTTTAGTTATTTCCACCAGGCCAAATATTAATCCTCGTTAACAAGTGGCTTTTTCTTTATTCATCAAACTTTACGTACAGACAGGTTTGTGGTTGTCACACATTGATTTCTAAGCTAGTCAAGAAGCATAACTTGCCAGGTCTTACAGAAATAGTACCTGAATGAAAACCACTGTTATGCCAACCCATTTGCATACATCAACATTTTCTTCAATGAAAGATCGAAGGCCCTGAAGTTCTCCAGTTGGATCAAATGGAAGATCCTGTTCAGAGATGAACACAACAATTATGCACAGAACACGCAAATGACAAGTCCCGCTTCACCCAAATACAGAGACAAAACACTATATTAACGACAGTAATTTACCTTTTCCCAGCGGTGGTCGATTGCAATAAATGCCACCAAAGCTGCTTCTAGCAGCAGTAATAGAATTTTGAGTATTGAATACTGATATTTCTAAAGTCAAGGAAAAGGACATTGGATAGAACAAAGCCAAACCAAAATCAAGTGTCACCAACTGAATATGTAAGAAATATAAGGGAAAATCAAATGTTCCACAAGCTTCTCCATATTACATTTCCCTTAAATTTACCCAAAGAAATTATATATCAAGTTCCATCATTGCAAGTTGACTCAGCCTAGGAAGAGATCCCACAATGCTGCATCAGTGAAACAAATGCATTTCTGTTGTCAATCACTAAGATGCATCGAACAGGCATTTGTGTCAGCTCAAGAATAGCAATTAGCTGTGTTTCTTATGATTGTATTAACTTCCTGCTCTTGATAGTGTCCAAGATCTTGTACAGAATGACACAAACTACACAATTTTCTGAAAAGTTCTCCTGGTACCAGTTCAATCTGAACATTGGTATACATATTTCTTCTGACTCTTTCTTTCTTTGTCTCTTTGTTTATCTCATAGGTATTTACAACAAGATGATAAGAGAAGGCCTCTGGTTTATAAAAACACCCAAAATTAGCAGCGTTATTCACATAAATGGGATAAGAGAACTGAGTTAAATTGCATAATCCTTGCAGAGAAAGTAAATATCAATAGACAGAAAATTCCTCAGCTCCATAGGATACAAAGCACAGGCAACAGCCGTGAATAGCTTCAGCCGCTATGCAACCAATTAAAGTAACGCAGCACAATATAATGCCCACACCCATAAAAGAGTAGATGAACCTGCCATGAAAACCAATTCCCGAATTAATACTCCATGGGCCCCTCCAGTTCTGCACTATTAGCGACAAGAACAACCCACCACATGCAGTACACATCAAAACAGTAAACAATTGAAAACGACAAAAGTTAAAACCAATTTGTATAGGAAAATACAAACGTTCTTTGCGGGTTAAGTGTCAAATAATGTTTAACCTTCAAGTCTACAAATAAATCACCCAACCACCAAAATATGAGACAAATTTACCCATGGATGAGAAACAGTTTTTAAATAAAACGATAGGTGACAGTGGTCATATACGGTCATAGCAACAGCATATGGGAAAAAGATTGACGAGGCTAAATATTACAAGTCTTATGGGAGAACTAACCCCAAAAGCTAACTTGAAGGGTGGGAGAGTTCATAAGCATATAAACCCCACGTCAGTCTCTTTTATTACCGATGTGGGACAATTAGACGTTACCATCCCACTACGCTTTGCAGCCTAGGCACCGGCGCACAACCTTTTCTAGCCTCGAGCTAACACTGCTATATCGGCGTCACCACGCATGTACCCACAGGGTGGCTGTGTGCTAGACTTTCTCTAGCCTCGGGCAAGCACTACAATGCCGACATCACCACCTGTGGTGTGGCACGAGGACTTGAAATAGTGGTGTTAGCTCTGATACCAAGTGTTTAAGGTCTTATGGGAGAACCAACTCCAAAAGCTAGCTTGAAAGGTAGGAGAGCCCATAAGCCTATAACCCCACACCAGTCTCTTTTATCACCGACGTGGACAATTAAACCGTAACACTAAACCGTCAAGCAGAAGAATTATGGAAACATCATATCAATGTATTTGGCATTGAAAAATAATGTCAAAAGCTTTGAAAGAGCATTAAATATCGACACTTTCAAAGGCAATAACGAATCACACTATCATTAATGCAACAAGCACCCTCCACCCAATTAAAGGTTAAAACAATCAAGGAAATATTGAAATATAAAGAGAGTCTTAATTCCAAGATCATGAAAACGGAATCCAAATTAGAAATAATAAAATTAAGATAAACTAAAACCACACAACTCCCTAAATGGAATTCCTAAAAAAAATTAGTAGATAATAACAACAATCAAACCCTAAACAACGACCAAAATCTTACAAATCTCCCAACTGAAAAACCCAAGAGAAGCCCAATTACCACGGTGCAGGAAGCTTAAAGGAGTCGAAATCGAGGGCGAGCCCGTAATCCAACCCATGGACCATATCATTGAAGAAATTAATCCCCTGAATTGACTGAAAATATGAAACCGACGAAGATTCCGGCGATGGAGCCGGAAAAGGTGGCGGAGTAACAGGAATATGGCGGTTCCATTGATCAAGCATCCAAACAGAGTACATAATAATGGAAAGGGCAAAGAACGCTTGGAGGAAGTTGAGGAGTTTAAGGACGAAAGCCAACGAGACATGGCAGCAATTGCGTTGCATTTGAGTTGAAAAGGTGAGGCAACCCAAAGCCTGACGAGCGTAAAGAAGAATGAAGAATGGCAGAGACGGATGATGGGGGCGTTTGCTTTTGGTTTATTTGGTGCTTTTTTTGGCTTCTGGCGTAGTTGAAGAGCTTCTGTTCTGCGTAGAATTGAATTGAATTTTTTTTTTTTTTAATATATCAAATGAAGAGGAAGGGTTTCCTGATCCATTTGCCTTGTTTGATACAATTGTATAAAAAAGAAAGCAATTCTAATTTTAGTGTTAAAGTAAGCAAAAGTGTCTTGTTGAATGGTTTGAGTTATTTGGCAAAGAGAGAGGCAGAGAAGCGTAGGAATATAGAAAAAGGATACCAACTCATCATGACGAGTAATCTACAACTACTGTAGACAGCTTAATGTCAAATATCTTACTCTTTCCCAACAAATCCAAGTTGTAGTATGCAATTTTAATTTTTAAGAAATAGCGTGATCCTTTTTTCGCACCAAATGCTTCCAACCGCGTTCTGATATTCATTCATACCAGCTGGAAGGTATCAAACCGACAAAAAAATGATACAAAACTAAGAGTTTTAATATTAATTGTTGGTATTGATCAGTATTAGAAATTTTGACTAGTACCAGCCTGATTTTAAAATATCGATCAAATACTTGTTGGATATCGTAAACTTTAAAAATTTTAGGGATCTATTTGCACAAAAAAATTAAAACAACCCCTTATGCTTACTGATATCATTTTGTACCAGTCGAAAAATAGAACGGTACCGCCCCTTTTGGTACCAAATATAAATATCAGTTAATACTAGAAGTTTCGTCAGGTACTGACCCAATCGATATTTGAAATACCGATAAAATATCGGGTGGTATTGTGAAATTTGGAAAATGTAAGCACTAAATAGCAAAAAAATTTAATAAAATCACCCCCTGGTGACCTGACTCTTTCACTCTCTCTCTCTCACGCACATTACTCTCTCTCTCACCCTCCCTCTGTCTCATTGTCACTGCTGCTCGTCGTTGCCGTCCTCCACAACAACGCCACCGCACCTCCCCCGCCTATTGATTTGTCCGCCTCCTCTTACCGACTCTATCTCCTCCACTAAAGTCTACCTCTCTTCCTTCTCCTCTTCCTCCTAGGCTCTGCTTGTTACTGCCTCGCTCTGCTTGTCTCACTCCTACTACTCTGTTCCACCTCCACCATCACTATTTGCTCTTGCCTCCTGCTTGTCTTCCACAGAAACCAGTTCTAGTTTTCACCCGACCTGAGTCCGACCCACCAAAAACCAGACCCAACCATTGAATTTGTGATATTTTGGTGTGTTGTAGAATTTTTTACTCTTAAAATTGAATTACATTTGTAAATTTCTGATTGTGAGGTTGTGAATGGTTAGAAGTTGGTGAAGTTTGTGCATGGTTGGAGGACATTGTTATGAATGGTTGGATTTGGATTTGAATGAAATGAATGAAATGTGTTGTTTATCTATTGATTGATTATGTCTTGTTTATCTATTTGATTTGGAATTGAAAATTCATAATAACTCACTGGCCTCATATCAGTATTTGGAATTTAAATGGATTGGATTATTACAATTTACAGTTACAAACTAAATTATAAATAAATTAGATAACAAATTAAATCAAATTAAGCCTATCTATATAATTTCAATTTGATTTGAATTATTTAGGTAGTGTACATATTAAGAATTTTTATTGAATTTCTTTTGTTCAAATATATTTCAAATTTAAATTTGAATTTTAACTTCAATTTAGATTAGTCTGAATCTTTTTTTAATTCATAAATTAAGAATTTATATTTTTATAATAATTGAAGACGGACATATGATAAAATTTATTTTGAATACAATTTGAATTAATAATTAAATTTAATTTACTAATTTCATAAATAATGAATTTAGTTTATACTTAATCTGGATAGATATGTTTCCAATCTAGTATTTTAAATATGACACGCAAGATCTTTGGGTTCACTCGCAATTTTTTTTATATAATATGTCATACAACAAACTAAATCATAAGGGTAATTTGAGGCAATGCGGTTATATTAATGATAAATTAATACAAAAATGATTTATATTACATATGATGGACATGCGTATTGTGTAATTGTATATGTTGAATACTTGAATTATTGTTTTTTGACTTATTGAATAATTGTGATGGATAAAGTTATATTGTGTCGGAAGAAATTGAATTGTATATGATGTAATCATACAAAATAAGTTATATAATATATAATGGACATGTATGATGTGTAATTGTGTATGTTGAATACTTGAATAATTGGTTTTTGACTTATTGAATAATTGTGTTGGATGAAATTAAATTGTATATGATGTAATCATACAAAATGAGTTATATAACATATGATGGACAAGCGTATTGTGTAATTGTATATGTTGAATACTTGAATTGTTGGTTTTTGACATATTGAATAATTGTGTTGGTTAAAACTGGATTGTGTTGGATGAAATTGAATTGTGTGTGATGTAATCATACAAAATGAATTATATTACATTTGGCGGACATACGTATTGTGTAAATGTGTATGTTGAATACTTGAATTGTTGGTTTTTTACTTATTGAAGAATTGTGTTGGATAAATTTGGATTGTATTGATGAAATTAAATTGCGTATAATGTAATCATACAAAATGAGTTAGATTACATATGACGGACATACATATTGTGTAATTGTGTATGGTGAACACTTGAATTGTTGGTTTTTGACTTATTGAAGAATTGTGTTGGATGAAATTGAATTGTCCATGATTTTGATATATATATATATTCATTTATTTTTATAGATAAATGGAAAGAAGTTCAAATGTACTCCTGATCAAATCATTTCAGGAACATACAATGATCCAACTTAGGCTTATGCTGCATTAGTACCAAGTATGAAGAACCATACAATTTGTTTGTTTGGTAACAGGCATTTGAAAGGTGGAGGAATCACTATATTAAAGAAGCATTTAGCTAAGGTTAAAAGAGATGTGGAACCCTGTAAAAAAGTAAATCATGATGTGAAGTAGCAAATAAAAACTTTGCTTAAAGAATATCAACATCAGAAAGATAAAAGAGAGAGATTGAATTATCAAATTGGTAATGGATGTTTCTTTGCTAGTTTTCATGATGATTGTGGAAATGTTGAAAGTGGTAGTTGTAGTGGTAATGGTAGTGCTCTATCCCAAATCTAGCAAAAAGTGAATGTTACACCTGAACCTGATATTAGGAAAAGAAGCAGGTAAATGACTAATGTTTTTGCACCACGAACAACTCCTAAAGAGAATCCTTCAATTCGTAGTGTCATGTAATCAAGAGATCCAACTCATACTATTGATATAGCAGAAGCTAAATGGTGGTACGATATAGGTGCATCATTCAATGCTTCCCAAGCTTACTATTATCAACCTATGGCGGATGCTATAACATCTTACGGTCTAGGATACAAAGCTCCCTCGATTGATGACTTAAGAGGTAAACTTTTGAATTACTCAAATTCTAAAATTAAAAGTTACTTGGGAGAAAGAATAGTAGATTGGGCTGCTTATGGGTGTTCAATCATGTGTGATGGTTGGATAAATAGGAGTCATGAGCCTATTATTAATTTTTTGGTTTATTCTGCAAATGGCTCAATGTTTTTGAACTCCATTGATGCATTTGTCCTTATTAGGAATATTGATACTTTACTTCAGATATTCGATAAATTTATGAATGAAGTAGAGCTAGAAAACATTATTCAGTTCATTACTGATAATGATTCCGCTTATAAAGCGACAAAAAGAAGGTTGTAAAATAAGTTTAATTCTTTTTTTAAACTCTTTTTGTTGCACATTGCCTTGACCTAATGTTGGAGAATAAAGGAGATCCTAGGTATTTTCCTATTATTGATAAGACTATATAGAAAGCTAAAAAGGTGACCAAGTTCATCTATAATTGTAGATGTTGAATTTAATGAGAAAGGAATTTACCAATGGTAGGAATTTGTGTCATCTTGCTGTGACAAGACTTGTAACGAATTTCTTGTCACTTCAGTCATTTTTATGATGAAGAAAGAGTTAAGAAAAATGTTTACAAGTGATAAGTAAGTTACATCTCAGCATGCTAGGTATAATGTTGATTGCAGGTTTTCATAATTAAACTAGAAGATAGAAATTTTTGGTCTTAATGCGAATTTGTTATCTGAGTTTGTGAGCCTTTGGTGAAGGTGCTTCTCTTGGTTGAAGAAAAGGCAACAATGAGTTATCTTTTTGATGTCATAAAGAGGGAAAAGGAAGCAATAAAGGCCAATTTGAAACATAAGCCTTCTTTGTACACACCATATATTGTAGTCATCAATGAGAGATGAGAAAGACAACTTTCTTCTCCGTTATTTGTAGATGGGACATTTTTAATCCTAATGTCTATTTCAGACTGGATTTTACAAAGAAAGCTGAAGTTAATAGAGGAATGTTATTCACTATTACAACGGTTGTTGCTCATGAGATGATGTAAGATATCATAAGCTCATAAATGGAGCTTTATAAGCAATCTTCTAGGGATTTTGGATTGCCAATTACTATTCAACAAAGAGCAAAACTTTCTACAAATATTAGTTATTTCCCTTTTCTTATTTTTTGAAAATTAATGATCACTTTATTTTGTTTATAGTGTTACTTTTATTGTTTTACAACTTATAGTTTCTTGGTGGGATCAATTTGAAAGTGGTGTTCTAGAATTGCAGAAGTTTGCAATTTGAATTTTAAGTCAATGTGTAAGTGTAATAGGCTGTGAACAGAATTGGAGCACATTTGAATTTATCGATTCTAAGAAAAGAAATGAATTAGAGCACAAGAGATTGAATGACTTGGTTTTTGTTCGTTACAATCTAAAGCTTCAGGAAAGGTATGTTATTATCATTATTAATTTAAATATAATTTCTTATAATTTTTCATAATTAAAATTTATTGTTTACTAGGACTAAAAAAAAGAAAAAGTAGCTCAGTAGATCCAATTTGCATAGATAATATCAATCTTTTGGCAAATTGGGTTTCTACGAATCTAGGTTTGGTAGGTGTGAATGACATGAAAGATAATCTTGGATAGAAAAGCATTGATATGTCATTTGGTTCATTGAATTTGAATGATGATGATAATGATAAGCTCCTCTCAATGATGACGATTTTATATCAAATGATAATTGGAGTTAGTGCAGTTATAGTGGGTATCCTCCCGTAGACGATTGAATGAAGTTTCAAGTTTTTGTTTTTCCTCTTCTTGTAATTTTACTTATATTTGATGTATATGTTAAATTTATATATACGTAATGTAATTGTAAATGTTTTTGTTTTAGGTTTCATTTCTACTTGGCAAATTCTTGTTGTAAATTGTAATAATTTTGAAAGTTAAGGATATTTATTGTTCTTTTTATTGGATGTTTAGATGTAATTATTATTTATTATATTATCAAATTGTAATATTTTTAATACTTTGTATTGTTATTAATTTTGTATTGGTATAATGATGTCTGTCCTTGTTTCATATTAATTGTGGCTATTATTTATTATTATGATTTTTACAGTACAACTGTATAATATAACAATGGACTATTTTGCAATTTAAAAAAATTAGGGATTATTTCATAAATTTGAAAGATTACCTAAAATGGTACCTGGTATTGATTGGTACTGGTACAGTATCGTACTAGAACCCAATTCGATATCAAGGTCGGTACGGTATTCACAACATCGCCCCTTTGGGCTGACGTCTTCTGTCTCTTTCTCCCATTTAACTCTCCCTCTCTCCCCCCTCTCTTACCCAACTCATCTCTTGTCTCCTCCCCCACGTAAGTAGTCGCCAACCACTATTCGCCATTGAACCACGTATCAGGGATTTCGGAAAAGATAAATCGAAGAGCTTTTAGGGAGAATCCAGAGACCATGAACTCCTTATAACTAAGATCTTCAAAGTTCAAACAGATTAGAATACATATATACTTGTATAAGAGGAACACTGCGACAAAAGTGAAACATGTGTGGGATGTCACCTGAAGCAGTGACAGGGTTAGAGATGAATGACGATTCCTGTCTCATGGATTATTGACTAAACAAAGATGTTGCCACTTGTAAGGCATCTACTAAAATTGTAAGGCCCCAAAATATACCCTAGATGAAATGTTACATATTTATGAAAGTACACATATAATATGAGTTAAAATTGTGCTATGATTTGAAAGTGAAAGACATGTGACTTGAATTTCGGGTTTTATGGACCATAGTTAGTGAATTGGAATTAATTGTAACCATTAGAGAAATAAGGTATTAAAATGTACATTTGGACCAGAAAAATTGTCAAGTGACAAGTTAAGTTAGTACATAAAAATTAGTGTGATTAAGCTTATAAATCATTGACATTTGGCATCATTCAATGTGTGACATTTGGCAGCATAATATGAGGACAAGTGGCATCATTCATTGTGTGACAAATGGCCTGACATGTTGGAGACATTTGGCAGCTTACATGGAGGGCAAAAGGGCATCATGCATAGGAGACGTGTTAATGTTTAATGAAGACACCCAGGTTTCAAGCCTTTCCAAAGAAACTTCGGCAGTCTTCATTTGACTCTCTTCTCTCCACCGAAATGATCTCTCTTCCTTGCTTTGAATTTTACTTTTCTTTTGTTGTACTATCACATTAAACTCCTTGCCATATGTTGCATGTAAAAGCTAGCTTATGCGATTTTCTAGGCTGGTGTACTTTGGGTGTTAAAATCACACTACATCTATCATGATTTTGGAAGTGTATAAGTTGCTTGGAAGCGGCTGTAATAGTTGGTTCTTTGGAGTTGAATTTGAAGTTTAAAGAGGTAAGGGAATTATAAACTTGGTATTATGTTATAACATGTGTCGTTTGATGTTTGAAATGGATAAATTGTATACTGAATTTGGAAAGAATTGAGCTTAGATACATGCCAAAAATTGGTTAGGAAGTGTAGTTCCACTGGACAGATATTAGTATTTTAGACATATCTTGCCCTATAGGTATCCAAATTGGATGAAGTTAAATTAAGATTAAACTAGAAAGATATATCTATAACTTTCATAAAGGAGTCAAATTTGATTTATGTCATTAAGTATGTCAAAATTTGGCTTGAAGCGGAGTTTCTAGATTTTGTCACTGTTTGTAAACAGTATGTACTATTTTGAGGAAAGATTTCAAAATGTTGAACCAAATTGCACAAAATTGGTATCATTAAAAACTTAAGACATAAAGAAACAATTGTTTAAAAGAAAGTTTGGCCTAAATCCTTCGTTGTCATTGTAAACATGATCATGTAAAAGTGACTCGAAAGTCTGTTTTGGGAAGAGCTGAAAGAATTTGGAATAAAAGGGAGTGCATGATCGTGCACAAGCACGATCGTGACTCTAATGGGTCATGATGGGGTTTCATGATAGTGCACAAGCACGATCGTTCATAGTGAGGGTATACTAATGTTTGAAAACTTTGAACACCCTTCACTCTTTTGGCTATAACGTCTTCTCCTGACCTCCAAATGAGTTGATTTTTATTCAGATTAAACTAGAGACATATGGCTACAACTTTTCTGAAGAAATTGAATTGTAATTCTGTCACTAAGAATTCCAAAATTAGGTTTGAAGTTGAGTTAAGAGTTCTGTTGTAGTTTAAGAACAATCTAAAGAGAATTTGTTATTAAGAATACATTGTTGTTTACCAAATATTCTGGTCTGGAATTTTGGAAATTTTTTTATGAATGAATGAGAATTTGAATATTGTATGAGATGTTAGTTTGTTTGGAATCTATGTTTATGTCAATTTGAACAAAGTTGAATATTTTGCAATATGCTCCTCACATGAGGATTCCGAATTGAGCTTATTTTGTTTTAAAACTGTAAGTCTTAGTTGTGGGTAAATAGGCATACCTAGAAGGATTTGCAACAGCTCCTGTGACACTTCGGTGTCTCATGTCATTGACATTTCGGTGTCTCCTATTATTGAGACATAAGTCTCACCTGTTCTGTGATACCGATCATGGTATCTCTTGTATGAGTCTCGTTACCCACTTACGTAAAACAGATTAGCAGTCTAATTTGTTTTGTATTTTGATCCATGATTAGTTTTGCTATAAACAAAGTCTGCGCTGGGTCAAATCATGTTTTACTCTGAAGGGTTTATACCCTATTCTGGTATTCAGTTCTGACATTCGTACATTATGATACTAGTGAGTTTTGCTTTGGAATAAATATATATTATGTCCTGCTATGTTATATTCTGTTTAGTGATTTATGATATTTAGATTGCTTTTGAATATGTGAATGTCTAGATGACTGTTAAATACAGTTGTCAAAAAGATAGTTATCAATATGCATCCTATTTAGTTATTCCCCACTAAGTTATATGCTTAGCACAGTGGATTTGTACATTCTGATACTAGTGAGTTTTGCTTTGGAATAAATATATATTATGTTCTGCTATGTTATATTTTGTTCAGTGATTTATGATATTTAGATTGCTTTTGATTATGTGAATGTCTAGATGACTGTTAAAGGCATTTATCAATATGCATCCTATTTAGTTATTCCTCACTAAGTTATATGCTTAGCATAGTGGATTTGGCCCGTGTAGGTTCAGATAGAAGGGTGTAAAGATTGGGGCAAAGACAAACACAGTGGCCAATGAAGAATGTGTTTTGTTTTGGGAATGTATGTTTGCGTTGTATTTAATAATAGGAGACATGATGTACCTTGTTTATCGATTTGTAAATATTGTCATTGTATTTGAACTTAAGATTTGTATTTTGTTAAAAACCATCTGTATGATATGTTCTATTTTGTTTAATGGTTTATAATGTCACAACCTTAATTCAGAATGGTTTTAGATTCAAAGCATGTATTTAGATAAACTCAGTGTGCTGGTTAAGGTTTGCAATATCCTGTAAGAAATTAGTAATAACCTTTATATCGGTTGGCTTTTGAAATTATAACATGTATTTGGATAAATACAATATGCTTGATGTGTTTTGTTTAAAAACAACTTTTAATGAAAGGTAATATACGTTTGCTTGAGTTTTTGGGAATGCTTGTAATTAATTTTAGTATGTTTTGAAAGGTTTCCATACTATTTTGTGTGACAGTTACATATCGTCCCAGGGGTTATATGGGTGTTTCATCCTTTGCTATCAGAGCATGGTTTAGGCGATTTTGGTTTAACCAGCACTTAACTCCTGCTTATGTTTGAGTATAACAGTTGAGTTTTGGCCTAATGTGGTTTGTCCTATGTTTTGGTTCTAGAATTTCCATATGGAAAGATCTCATAAGGCTATTGATGACGTATCATGTTGAGAGTTTGTGATTCTGTATAAGATTATAACATTGGGTTTGATATTAGAATTTTATGATGGTTACGTATCTTACATTTCTAAATTGATTGAGAATATATTAAAGTAAGATGAAGTAAATGATAGTAATATATGTAGAAGCCGTCAAGATTAAGTTGATCAATTATTGTGAGTGTACATTTGATATTGCTTTAGTGAATGATGTTACAGTGTACAAATGTAATATATGTATAGATATGAATGAATGAATATTGAACATGAATGAATGAAAGAGTATTGAATGAATCAGATGTGAATATTGAAGTTAGATAAGTATGAGATTCAGACACAAGAAGCTGAATATACTATTGAGAGTGCATGTACTTTGTTTATTGCAAAGTTAGGTTCTTGAATTTGAGATTACATTATGATTATTGTTAGAGGGACTTAGGTCCGTAATGAATTCTTTGCCAGTATGTTCAGGAAGTAAGAGTTTGATTCCATGTATGTGTTTTTAGCTCAGGAAGTTGAGATTTTAAATAACTTAAACTATGTGGAAAAAAAAAGTGATCAGACATCAAGTTAAGTTGTTAAGGAATCTGAGACATTGAATGATTGGAGAAAATCATTCGAGAAAAGAAGCCAATTGGGAGGTTGAGAAAAATGATGATTTGTCAGAGTGTAAGAAAATGAAACTTTGTTGATATCTTGAAATAGGAGATACTACATGTTTCGATATGTTAAACATAGATTTGGTGTATTTGTATTCGTGGTTACAGAATCAAATATGATATCAGTATCGCGTTGTGATTGCATACTTTTGAGGTGATGGGGATATGAATACATTGTAGTAGATGAGTTCCCCAAGCCTGCTCATTACGTGCCAGTTCATTCTGACTATTCATTAGATAAGTTGGCAGATATATATGTGAATGAGATAGTGAGGTTGTATGGGGTGCCATTATTTATTATTTCTAATCGTGATATTTGATTTATTTTGAGATTTTATAAAAGTCTACAAAATGCTTTGGATACTCAAATCAATTTTAATACTGCTTTCTGAATGAGTTATTCAGGTCTGAATTTTAAGGACGAAATTCTTTTAAGGGGGAGAGAATTGTAAGGCCCCAAAATATACCCTAGATGAAATGTTACATATTTATGAGAGTACATGTATGATATGAGTTAAAATTGTGCTATTATTTGAAAGTGAAAGACATGTGACTTGAATTTTGGGTTTTATGGACCATAGTCAGTGTTGGACCCCATTTCTGGAGCCCAACATCCAGAGGCAAAAACCTTAAGCTCAGCCGCTCTGATAGTCATTATCCATCCTGCCATAATAGCCTTTATGCAACTTATCACTTTAACTTGAATTCAATTCACCTATGTCACCTAGTCTCATTCACGTTAACATGCCAATTAATTCCAACTTACATTAATCTAGCATGTTAATGTGAATGAGATTAGGTGACATAGGTGAATTGAATTAAAGTTAAAGTGATAAGTTGCATAATGGGTATTGTGGGAGGATGGATAATGACTATCAAAGAGACTGAGCTTAAGGTTTTTGATTCCAAATGTTGGGCTCCAGAAACGGGGTCCAACATATTATGGTATCAGAGCAAGAGTTGGATTCCAGAAACAAGTGGGATCCAACAGTGGTGGTACCAGGGCACTCGAATTACTATCTTACATGGGCGTTTTTCGAATTATGAGGTACATGCATTGTGAACATGTCTTAGCATGATGCAGCGACTGATCCCTAGCATGAGTCGCATGTGTATGAGTCACACAAAAGAGCAATTGTTAAGAGGTTGAGCTGATCGAATTAGTGAGCTACTCTTTCATTGGATAAATGGAAATGAGAAATAGTATATGGGTAAATATGACAGATAATGATTCAATGTATTTGTAGTGGAGGAATGCATTGTATGGCATTGTGGTGATATATCCTCGAATGCGATAAAGAAGCGAACGTATTATCATGGATTGTTTGAGGAAGATAAGGATATAAGTATAAATGATGAGATTAAAGTATAAAAGTAGAATGTCGTGAAAACAAAAATTGTTATGATCTTAAGAAGAGGAAATTATAACCAAAGTGGTTGTTTGATTAAGGTGTCAAGAGTTATGATCGACCATAAGAATGTATTAGTGGAATTAAGATCAGAATTTCATGATGATTATACTTGTATAATTTTGAATTTGATTTCGAATATACATATGTGAGATTCATTAAAGGATAATTGAAAGATGAGATGAATGATAAAGACATATATAGAAGTTCAAAAGGTTGAGTTGAATTGTATTGGTCCATATAAAGTTGTTAAGAATTGAACCATTGACTTGTGAGTTAATACTACTATCAAAGATATCACAGATCCATAATGTATTATATTTGAGTATGCCAAGAAATATCGAAATGATCTGATATGGGTGTTATCGATGTAAGAAGTGGAAAATTGTGAGTAATCTCATACATACATGTATGTATATAGATACATACATGTATACATACATGTATGTATACATGTATGTATCTATATACATACATTTATGTATATGTACATATATTGAGGAATTAGTTAAGAAAGTGAATGACTAAATAAGTGACTGAAGGACCGAGTGAGTCTATTGACTATGGTCATTTGGAAGAAATTATTCCAGTGAATAAGTTACTAGGGAGACCGAGGAAAACATAAGACAACATTTCCTCCATTTGTTTGATTACTCAGGTAAGAATTTCGAGGACGAAATTCTTTAAGGGGGGGGATGGGAATTGATGGGCCCCAAACTTTTTCTTGGAAGTTAGAATTATTGTATGTGAAAATGTTGGAAGTTAAAAGCTGAAAAATGTAGTTGAACATGTGCATTGAGTATGCTTCGGTTTTTTAGCTATAACTTTTGCTTTAGTTATCCAAATGAGATGATTCTTGATTTGGATTAAATTAGAGGAATAGGTTTACAAATTGTTTGATGAAATCGAGTTTTAATTCAGTCTGTAAGAATTTCAATTTTGGGATGGAAGTTGAGCATAGAATATTGGTTCAACATAAGAACAATTCAGAAATGTTTGAGTTATAACTTTTAGACTATGGAACCAAATTGAATGACTTTGATGTCATTAGAAAATTAAGACAATGAGGAACATTTTTCTAGAAGGAAGTGTTATCAAATTCCTTCAATTACATGATTAGAAAAAGGTTTTGATTTCAGAAGGGGTTAAGCATGATTTAAATAAAATTTGAGGTCTTGCTAGATTAATTATTTTATTTGGAGTTAATTATTATGTTGATGTTGGTAGGATTTTTAAAATATGGATTAGTTGA
>JAOTAZ010070709.1:0-16578 GCA_025629785.1 Erythroxylum oxycarpum | reverse complement strand
AATTAGGGTTAAAACTTAAGAAATCTTATGGGGGATTCTTTACTTAGGTACTTCTTATCTGATCTAGTTAATCTCTTATGAGTCATGTTCTCGGTTATTATTTTTGTTGAACTTCAGTTTAATTTTTTGGTTTTAATTAAATCATCATCTTAATTTGTCAGTTAGATAATTAAAAAGAGGTAGTTATTAGTACTTGTAGTCTTTGTGAGATCAACTTTCAATATTCACAATCACTATACTATAATAAGGTGTACTTGCCTTTGGGATCTATATGATAGGTATTATGCTTATCAAAGCCCATGATGAAGGAAAACCTTATGTACCTTGTATGATTCATTTCCTCAAACACTCGAAACAATAGTGTGTTGTCAATGTCCTAGGTGTGATCTCTATCAATCGAAAAAAGCAATCCCATCCACCAACACAAATAAACTCTTAGACTCCTTGAGTAAGTTCAATATGGTCTAGCCCTACCTAATCGATGCTTCAATTCTCTTTCTAAATTTTGACCTTATTCTCTTTAATCGTGTGATCTGAGCTGATACTATGAATTGAAGCATGGGATGTGTAGGTTGTACAGATTCTAGTTATCAAGGAGGTTATTATGAAGTGCCCTCACTCTTTTGCCTCTTCCTGGGTACTCCTTTTCTCACCTTTAGTGCGGTGTTTGCTCTCCTTTTCATTATTCCTTAAATCATAAAAATAACAAAATTTTCCAAAAAATGGAATAATATACATTAATCAATGCATCAGTAGCCACATTATTCTTCCCTGTCTTGTGCATTAATTTATATGGAAACTTATTAATAAATTCTGACCATATAGAAAGCATCTTAGTTCTCAAATTCCTTTGACTTCTTGAATACTTCAAAGCTTAATGATCAATCTACAAAATAAACTCTTTTCTAATTAAATAATGTTCTCACATCTTTAAGGCTTTAACAATAGTATAAAATTATTTATCATAAGTAGCCCACTTTTTCCTAGCATCACACAACTTTTTACAAAAGAAGGTTATTGGCCTTTTCTCTTCAGATAGCATAGCTCCAATCTTAACTCTACTAGCATCACATTCTCCTTTAAACAACTTCCCAAAATCGGGTAAGGCTAGAATAGGTGTGGTACATAATTTTCCTTATTGAATGTAAAACTTTGCTTTTATTCTTTTTTCCCGTTTTAACTTTTACTTCTTCAGAAGCTTGGTAATATAAGTCGCAATGCTCCTACAATTATGGATGAATTGCCTATAAATTAATGCTAAACCATGAAAACTCCTCACATCCTTGACATTCTTCGGTACAAACCACTCCCTAATAAGTCTCACCTTCTCTTCATCCACTCTCACTCCATCTTTCCCCATAATGAAACCAAGGAAAAACAAAATTTTCATCGTAAAAATGCGCTTCTTAGTTTTCATTCATCCCTAAGCTTAAGTTGAAATTGATGGTAACTACTCTTGTGGTTAATTTAACCACTCTTGCGGTTAATTTTAGAAAAGATCGTTATCCCACTTAATTGATCTAACATATCATATAACCTCAGGATAGGAAATTATATCCAATAATAGTCTTGTTAAAGGCTCGACTATCCACACAAATCCTCCAACTACCATCTTTCTTACATGTAAATAAAGTAGGAATTGCATATAGGCTCCGACTCTATCTAATATGCTCCTTTCTAATTAATTCCTCTATTTTCTCCCTCGTGATCTTATTCTCTTGTAAAATCATACGATAATGAGATAAGATAGGTAACTAGCCCCAGAAATCAAATCAATACAATGTTGTATATCTCTTATAGGAGGTAATCCATTGGGTAGCTCATAAGGTATTATATCTCCAAATTCTTCTAAATTGACTGCACTTTTAAAGAAATCTCGTCTTCTCTCTTTTCACTATATTCTTCCTTTTTTACTATCAATATATGTACCTCCCTCGTTTCTTTCATCTCACTAATAAAACTTCCCTTGTTATTTTCCAATTTTAATAATGGCTTCTTTATCCCACAAGGTTTTACCACTCTATTTTCACCTATGGTTACTAACTTGTACTTCACACTTTCTTCATAAATCAACAAGTATTCTCCCTACTTGAGTGATACGTATCGATATCCTATTGCCATAGTTTACCCAACAAAATTTGACATACATCCATATTAACAGCATCATAATAATATTCATCTGAGTATTTTTTTAATAGAGAATGACACCTTGCACCTTTTTATGACACGAATACCACCAATAACAGTAATACATACGATGCTGTAGGGTTCGAGGTGAGGCTCGATCGATAACTTTAGCTTCTTGACAACCGATTTACTGATGATATTCTTTTGACTACCTCCATCAATAATCAACTCATAAAGATTTCCTTGTACCTTGCCTCTCGAGCAAAACAATTAGTGTCGTTACTAATATTTATGCTCATTTTTAGAAATCATTAATCTCATAATAACTCCAACAAATGCATCTTCCCCCTTAGGGTATTCACAATCTTTCTTATCCGATCTACACTTGTCTTCCTTAGAATCTCCCACTACCTACTCCATTATGTTGGCAAACTTTTGCTTCAGATATTCATTGGAACAATGGCCTAGTTCCCCACATTTAAGGCACTTTGGAGGAGCTAGTTTAGCATAAGGGTTGGCAAGTTTAGCAGCTAGTGTTTGGTCTGCATATGAAAGACTTCATTATAAGCAATTTGCATAGGACTATAGTTATGATAATAAGGAGGAACTGTAGACGAGAAAGATTAATATTGATTATATAAATACGTTGAAATCAAATTCATTAATGAACGAGAATGTAATTATAGTAAATGAAAAAAATAATGAATGTGATCAATTCAATTAATTGAAATTACAAATTTTAATTGATTAATAAAATTGAGATTTTATAATGAACGAATATATAAAAAATACATATATTGATCAAATGAATAAGATGAAACTAAATTCATTAATAAAGAAGGATATAATTATAGGAAATGAAAGAAAAAGATTATAATTAAAATAATCAATTCAAAATTAATTGAAAGTACAAATTTTAATTGATTAATAAAATTTGAGATTTTATATTACTACTACTACTATTATTATTGTTGTTGTTATTGTTATTATTATTATTATTATTACTAGTACTACTAATATTCGCATTATTAATATTATTAGTATTATTATTATTACTACACTCCAGTACACTACTACTACTAATTTGGGTGTTGCACTCCAATACACTACACTACTCCAAATCGAATATATTGCTTCCTCTATGATATCCAATTCATCTTTGACAATCAAATTCAAAATATATACAAAACAATACATATGGAATAACCTTCTACCAACCAGCAAGATCCTAACCCGTATCTTGTTCTTCAACTTTTCAATCATAGTATCATTTTTACTACAATTGTCAACTATTATGGTGAATAATTTGGTGTCGATATTAAAACCTATTAAACGGCCTCCAAATACAGTTGAAAACTTTTCATTTGTATGCGATGCCGACATATAAATAAACCGATCATGTAAAAACATTACCAATATCAATCATAACATAATGAAAAAGTAAATATTAACAATATTAAAGAATATAAATAACCTCAAAAGTTTATTGTGTAGAGTTTAATTATTGTCAACAAAATGTGTCGTCACTGCTATATAACCTTTCTTTTGGCTATTGGCTATCCATATGTCTGTTGTAATGGCAACCTATCCTTCAATATTAGGCAATGTTCTTAAAATTTCTTTCTTCTTATCCTCGTATATCTTCATAATGTCCTTCTTCAAAATATTCTGAGTTAGAACCTTAAAGGTCAATTATAGTGAGTTGCAAAAAATCCTAAATCTTTTGGCATCAATTATAAATAGTGGACTTTATCACCAATTATTATAGAAGCTATCAAAAACCTCAATCTGTTGTGGCCATAAGATGTTTCAGTAATTTCATTTTTCTCTCTTATAAGGTTAGGGGTAAAAAATGTTTGAACTCCTAATAGTATCTTTTTTCTACTACACAAATCCACTTGTCTTCACTTAGTATGGGATTAGAAGTTTCCACTATTGTCTCTTGTACTGGATTACATGGTAGAGAAGTGCTCTAAAAGCAATCACCTTTAGCACTTATTGTACAAATCATTTTATAATTAATAAAGACATTTTTCATTATTTCAATATTCGTACATTTATGGATTTGATGTTAATCTTAAATTGATTTAATGAAGCCCTTGACACAAAACATAGCATGGAGGAAATCATGATAATGAGATTCTTATCATGTGTAATTATGTTAGTATCTAAACTTTTCCTAGTAATAGGATTAATGAGATGAGATATCATTAATCCGGATAGATTAGCACATGTTATACTTCTTGATTGGATCAAGCAGTAGATCTCATAAGCTGCAGACATGAGTTATTTAGAGTTAATATGTGGATGTTTACTAAGGTTAGTAAGTACATTGGATTGACCTACTATGAGACAATCATATGGATATTCTATTCCAATGTCAATGATAGTCTCATCATAGCAATTAAGTATCCTTTAATTTAAGATGCTTAAGGATATCTCGGATATTGATCCTGTGTTTTGACTCCATTCATCAATGCCTTTCAGGAGTTACTCATAAGGTGGTGATTGGGTACAACTTGAGGTATTCGAAGGTAATTGAGTAGTCAATAAGAGATTCACCACTCCTGATAGAAGGAGATGATACCCACGGTCTCTTGTTGCATTCATTACTAGGGAATTTCTGGCCAGAGCAGATATGTGTTACGAAGAGGGTCTTCAATAATACATATAGTAATGAGATCCTCAGGACAATATCTAATATCACTTGGACTAGATGTGACGTAGTCAGTCTAGTGAGAGTTGACACTTTGACCATACTATGAACCAAGTGGGGTATAGATGGTAAAAGGATGAATTGCATGGCAACATTGCGTATGGAAGGGTTTGTAGTCAAAACACTGACTTTTCGGTCAATTGGGGGTTATGACGTGTTACTAGACATCGCTCTTAACTTACTTGAATTAAGTGTTAATTCAAGTGACCAATATAACCGGGAACCTAATAGATCACAAACATAGGAGATCTGAAGGATGAGTAAAATAGTCTTGAATGGTGATTCAAGATATGAGAGAGTGTTTGAGGATTGTATCGCAACGTGAATGTGGTAGAAAACGTTGTATAGAATGGATTAGAAACAAGTGTTGTTGGTTGCCAATTTGGCCATTAACTTCCCAAATTTCCATTAATGCATGCTATTCATAGTTATTAACTTCTTATAACTTCCATTAATGCATGTTATTTATGACCATTAACTTCCCATAACTCTTCATTAATGATGAGGGTTATGGAAGGCCAATAGTGTAGAAAATAAAGATGATTTTCGTCTATCTTGTCTAAGACACAAATGAAAGAAAGGTTTTTTTTTTCTAACATACACACTCTTTTTCTCTCTAACTCTCACAAGAGTTCTTGTCTTTGCTAGCATGAAGAAAGAATTCTAGTCATCTCCTAGTGAGGTTTCATCTTTCTATCTTCGTGTAGAATTTCATTAGGCATGATCTACGTTGATCGTTATGGTTTACGATAACCCAACATTGAGAAGATTAAAGAACGAAGAAGATTGTCAGAAAGGTATGTAAACATTTTACAATTTATGTCTTTGTTTTCTATATCTATATGCATGAGTATATCCGTTTTTTTTAAGGTTATGTTTTGTTTTCCGCTGCGTATATTTGATATATATTATGTATGAGATGCATGATCGGAACCTTACATTACAACTCTCTACTAAGAGAATATGTTCATCCATTTGAAACAATCAATATATAAATGCATATGTTATTCATAATCATAATTGAATACATATGTTATTCATATTCATAATCAGTTATCAATGACTTATACAGTCACATACTGTCACTATGATCGTGTCACAAACTCACATAAGTGTTTATATGCTTTCAACGTGTAAGTGACCGTATAAGATACTATGTATTTTTTCAAACTTACACGATAACTTGCAAAGTCACATACACGCCCATGTAAGTAACTGTGCAAGTTTGCGAAAACACCTTGTTGACGGTAACAATCCCAGAAAATTTAGTATTTCACAAATTTAATCTTCAATCTTCAATCAAAATATAACGAAGGAACTTCACCTTGATAGGTGGGTGGCGAAGATAAACTAAAAAATACAGTGGTAAGGTAGCGGGGGGACGATGCAAAAGGACAGCTAAAGGGGCAACAACGGTTGGAGAGTGAAGGGGTAACGAGTGGCGACCGGTATGGTAAAGGGGTAAGTGACAGTGAGGGACGACGACGGTGAGAGAGAAAGAGAAAGAATAGAGAGAGAAAGTGATTGTAGTGTTGGTCAGTGTGGAGGGGAAGAAAATTAGAAGAGAAATAAACCTACGAGTTATAAAACAATATCGTTTATTTTATTAGAAACTGAAGTGTAAAATGACATAATTTTGCTTCATCTCATAAACAATGTTCATGGCTTAAAATGACATCATTTTGCTTTAGAAGCAAAGCGATGTTATTTTGTTTTGTAAATTATTCGGGTCTCAGGTCGAGCTTTAATTCGGTGGATATATATTATCCTTCTTTTAGTTGGATATGAAATAGAGTTATAAAGAATTAAATTAAAAATTATATAAGACTAAATAATCTAGCTATATAAATCAATATCATAAATAAAATTTTCGATATAAATATTTGTCACCATTATTCTAATAAAAAGATAAGATAAATTTGTGTGATTTGATAAATAGATTAATAAATGAGAATCTGCAATTATTATCAAGTAGTTTTAGTAGATCTAAGTTCATCTTAAAATCACATGTTAAATAAATTATTTAATGATAAATACTTTATAATGTATAATTAAAAAATAAAAAATCTCAAATACACTGCTTCATCTAGTATTTAACTTTGATGAAATAATTTTTAAAAATAATAAAAAATTAAACGATAATAAATTAATTAGCATTAGTTTTAAAACTAACCGTATACATGTGGATTTTTAACTTAACTAAAAGGATTGTAAAAGTTGGAGTACATGATACGCTTTCTGTGCTTATCTTAAATTCCCTTCTTGAGGTACAAGCAACACAAACGCTATTGGGTGGACTAATAAATGAAGCTTTGTAGTCGATTTCAGTCCCATTGAGGAGTAAGTCAAAGTGGAGAAGGAATAAAATGGCAACTGTAGATGAAAGTTCGTCTGGTAAGAGGTGGCTTCCTCTTGAAGCTAACCCTGATGTCATGAATCAGGTTGGTAACTCATCCATGGTTTTCTTCTTAATCTTTCTGTTTGTTCGCTGAGATTTTATAAATGGAGAGATTTAGGGTTTTCCACAGATTGGATATTTGACTCGCCGTTTGATTTTTTTTCTTGAATTAGTGGGCTAATTGACACGATTGGAACAGAAAGAGTGGTCTTACTATGTTGGGAAATATTTCCAATTTCTTTTCCTAACGATGGAAAATGTTGAAATTCACACTTAGTTATCTGAAAAAATGACTCGACTTGTTGATATTCAGACCTGGAGAATTGGGGAAGTGGGTTTTCAAATTTTAGAATATGAGTGAAAACAGGGGACGATAATTAGGAGAGAATAGTTCTGTAAATAACTCCTCTTATTGAATTCTAGAAGTATTTTCTTAGATTTTGATGAAGTATTTGTTAATGGTCCCAACGAGGGTTTCCAAATAACGCACCTTTTGTTGATTATTATTGTCCTACTTGACTGAAGTTTCTTCTCTAGATTGGCTTATTTTCTCATTCCCTCTGAAATATTATTGCTTACCAGATTCATGGTCTAGCCGAGTATGGTTCACGTTATGTGATTTACGATTCTATTATTTTTTCCTGTTTTAATATCTTCTTGTCTAGTTCCTTTGGGGTTTAGGGCTCCCCAAGACTGAGGCCGAGTGCTGTGATGTTTATGGATTGGATGAGGAACTATTGCAACTTGTGCCAAAGCCTGTTCTTGCAGTTCTTTTAGTCTTTCCATATAATGTAGAGGTGAACTTTCTCTATTCTTAATCTCTTGTAACCTAATTTCTAGATGTCGGTCATTCTTAAGCTCCATTCCTTTGCAACCTTGCTTTTCACTTTGTATTTCCCTATATAAAGTTCATTCCTCCTTAAACAATGTATTATCTATACCATAAACTGACATTACTTTTTCATAAATTTGAAGTAGCCTTGCTGTAAGCAAGTCAATGAAGGTTCTTATAGTGAGGAACCCCATATGCTGATTTTGGCTGCTTTTCCTTAATTTCTCAGAGTGAAGCAGAGAGAATACAGCAAAACACTGTTATGAAGGTCAGTGCAGTAATATATAATTATTGAGCATATGCAGAAAGTTGAGTATACCGGCATCTCATTAAATGATTGAATATCATTTGAATTGCTTGTGCTCATCAGAAAGCCTAATCCAGGAGCATTTTGTGTTAAATTGTACGTTTCATCAATTATTGCATTTTGAAATGAGGATGCCTCATACGGTAGATTGATTCTTGATACTTACTGTTGAATTGAATTGATTGTTCCCTCTCCACACATTGTTGAAATTTGCTTTTATGGAGAAGAAAAGTACCTGGAAGCATTTCCTACTCTTCCTGGTTCACAAGCATTTATTGTTTGTTTGTGTCTTTTGGCTGCAGGAACCAAACAGAAAAGTTTACTTCATGAAGCAAACAGTGGGTAATGCTTGTGGAACGATAGGAGTACTTCATGCCGTTGGAAACATGACTTCAAATATCAAGCTATGTAAGTTGCTCTTCTTTTTTAATTCTCCTATTTTTCCTTTTTGTTGCTAGAAGTGCATGAATAAAATACCTATGAATTCTCATAACATCCACATAACATTACGTGATTACTTGAAATCAAAGTTCTCATAAACAAACATTTCTAAAACACTTACTTATGAAATAAGGGGAAAGACCAATGTCAAATGAATATCCTCATTTTGGTAGGTATTTATTTGCTTACGTAGACCTGGTGATATTGTAGTTGCATTATGATTGGATGCACTAATGGAAGAAGATTTTTAACAAACATGGGCTTTTGATGTTGAGCTAATTTGTAATGCAATTGTAGTTCATATCGATTCCATAGGGAAACCCTGAAGAACTGTATGTTTATGGATCTACTGTTCTGAATTTGAAGAGGCAAATGATCATGGATAAAAATGAAATGGATTAACCGCCAAAATAGATATCAGCTTCAGTATAGTCTTCAAATGAAGTCCTCAACCTTTTAATATTTCGATCAAGGTCAAAAGCCTTTTTATGCAGATTTAATAGGGAACCTTGATAATATTATATAAATTTTGCGTTGATAGGCATTTATCAATGCATCCAATGTAAGTCAAAATTTCGCAATTGTTGCTATCCTTATTAGTATATCTGAATAGACATTTTAACAACTACCAGCTTGAGAACTGATTGAGTCTGCATTAAGCATTACACCCTCAATGAACGCATTTGGAAGGTTGTGATTAAAATGGGAAAAATAGAATACAAAATTATGTCTAGTTTGATTGTTACAACAAACAAAAAGTTAAAGAGTTTGATCAGCGGTAGTTGCAACAAAAAAATCCAAGTTTTTCTGAAATTTATTCCAATATAATTCTGTCACCAAGAATTATTGTTTGCAATGACACTGTTCATCATCATACTTTTTAATAAGCTATTTAAAACTATACAAATCATATAGCTGTTGGAAGATTCAGATGGTAATACAAAACATTTTTTCATCGTCAAAAGGAAAATTTCTAATTATGTATTTCTATTGGAAAAGGCTACTTAGAAAATGCAGTACGGAACGGTAGGGGTCAAACTATTAGAAAATTGTGTTTGCAGGTTGAGAAATATGCAGTTTTTATTTTGTAATTGTTCTTCTCTGGTTGAAAAGACATGGTCAAATTCTGTTTTTTATTATATGTCATCGTCCTTATTGTTGATTAGCACTTTGTTATTTTCAGCTGAGGGATCATTCTTGGATAGATTTTTCAAAGCCACTGCTAGCATGGATCCATTTCAGGTTTCACTTCTATTCCTCCCCCTTCTCCCTCCATACCAACCATCTGCAACCTATGCATTCAGAACTAAAGATCCTCATGATAATTGAATGGTGACTCCTTATTTATTTTTGTTTATTCTATGTACACTTTGATTAGCGTGCAGTTTTCCTTGAGAATGATAGAGAAATGGAGGTTGCACATTCTGTAGCTGCTACAGCTGGTGAGACAGAGGTTAGTTTTGGACTGGATATTGATATTGGATATAATTTTGTTGAGAAAAAAACAACAATGCTAGTAATTAAACATTTTTAAAGTATATTGTGGTCCTCCTTAGTCTATGTCATTATTATATTCTCGATGTGCCCATTGTTGAAATTAACGTGTGATAGATAAGCCTAACAAGGTTTTGGACATTGTAACTGTTGTATGTTTCTTTCAGCTAATGCGTTTCTCTTACCGATTTCTTCTTTGTGTAGGCTCCAGACTGGGTGGACGAGCATTACATCTGTTTCACGTGTGTGGATGGTATATATTTTCTTAATTTCTCTGTCTCTCTCTTGTTTTATTATCTTTGAACACTCTTTGAGTGTGGAATTATAACAAGTGAAAAATGAGTTTTTGTAAATATTTTTATGGTTGATGATGTGAATGGTTCTACTACTACTGCTGTTCCCATGGCAACATAATCAATTTCTGGATGTGTTGCTTATAGGGGAACTTTTTGAGCTTGATGGAGAAAAGTCAGGACCAATATCTCATGGTCCAACCTCACCTGGCAGCTTATTACAGGTTGGTATATGGACATTCCTCATCATTGTTTCTTGGAATTTTTAAGACTGTAGAAATTTTGGCCAGATAAGAAAATGATAATTAGTTCTATCAGTGACAATGAGGGAAACATTGTCTTGAAATGTATCCTTCATTTCACAAGGTTGTCAAATGAAGGCTTGAAATAACAGATTGAAATGGCATGATCATAAGATCACTAATGATTTATATTTGGTTCTAACTTGCATATATCCAACATTTGACATTTCACAAGATTGGGACGACATGATCATAACAAGATCAATAATGATTTACATTTGGGTTCTATGTTGCATGTATTCACGAGATTGGAGTGACATGACGTAAACTTAATAGTTGCCTTTGATTGGTAAAAGAAAATGGAAGATTAAATGACATTAGAAACTAGAATAATGTTACTTATGGTTATACGAAATTTATCTTAGTTTGTTTGCTTATGCTAATGAGTCTTATATTTTGTGGAAAATGAACATGTGACTTGGACAAATGTAAATCATTATTGATCTTATGATCATGCCCTTCCAATCTTGTGAAATGTTGCATACATGCATGGTAGAATCTAAATGTAATTATTATTGATGTTCTTATGATCATGCCATCAACCTTGTGAATGTTAGATACATGCAAAGTAGAATCTAAATGTAAATTATTATTGATCTTCTTGTCATTCCTTTTTGTGAAATGTTGGATTCATGCAAGGTAGAATCTAAATATAAATTATTATTGATTCCTTCTGATATGGATGAGTGTTTTATTAGGAATCTATTAGAGGAGTATGGGTGTTCTATTAGGAGTCTATTAGAGGAGTATTTTATTTTTAGTAGAAGTGTATTGTTTTCCTATTGTTTTTGCACTAGTTTCTGTTATAGTTATGTTAATAAAAACAGTTAAAATAGGAGTCTTTCTAAGAGTCCTAAAACAACTTGAATAGCAGTCTTTCTAGGAGTCCTAGTTTAGGTGGAACTTTTATGTTGTCCTAGTTTAGGTGGAACTTTTATGTTTCTTTGCCTATATAAGGATATTACATTATGCAATAAAGTAAGGGAGAAGTTATCATAAAAATTAGCTAATTAGGAGTAGAGTAATTTAGCCAATCTCGGTAGACCTTGTCTTTCACAATTGCTGCCAGTTTTTCATCACCAAAAATAGGTTCTGCAAAGAAGGGAACCAACGTATATAAGGGGGAAGAGATTAACTTTTCTGAGAATCGTCCATGGACTCAGTCCCAAGCATGGGCACATAACAATTTGGTATCAGAGCAGGAGTTCATGGACGAAACGGGCCATTCAGTTGCAGAGCAACCGTCGGTAGATTGGCAGATGGATTAGAGGTTACGGGCATTAGAGATGGGGCAGCGAGAATTGAAGGCTTAATATGCAGAGATTATCCATATGCTTGCAAGGTTGGAAGGTGCAAAGCGAGCGATTATTAGGCACCATCACCACCACCACGAGAGGAGAGGACCGATGGGGGCAGTGGGGCAAGAATGTGCCTAAATATACTAAGATGGAATTTCCAACGTACGATGGCTCGATGGATCCGTTGATTTGGCTTCACAAGTGTGAGCAGTTTTCCTAACCCAACAAATAGCGGAGGAGGAGATGGTAAGATTGGTTGCTTTTCATTTAATGGGGGAGGCCCAACTTAGGTTCTTCCAACTTGAACAAGAAGAACCAGGATGTATTGTTACTCTTTCAAAAACCATTGCAATATGAGATTCGACTCTCACCTTAGCAACAACCTTATAGGAGAATTGGCAAACCTCAAACAGACAGGGAGCGCAGAAGAATATCAATGCCAATTCCAAACACTGCTGGCTCAAACCATAGGGCTTCCACAAGACCTACAAGTAAATTTATTCACGGCTGGGTTGGTAGAAGGGTTGCGAATCGAGGCGGAGATGCAATATCCTATTTATCTTGGCGCTGCAATGAACTTAGCAAGGGCATGTGAAAGAAATTACAGAGTATGCAGATGCAATACACCTAAGAGGCAAGAGGCAGCCGAAACACCACCTTATGGCCATCTTCGCAACTGGACATTAGTAGTAACAACACCAGCGCGAGTGCAGCCACACTTTTAGGAAGTAAGATAAACTCAGGGGCTAAAACAACAACCTCCAGTATAGCAAGTATTCCGACCCTGATGGGAAGACGCTTAACCAAAGCAGAAATGGCTGAAAGAAGAGAGAAGGGGTTGTGCTACAATTGCGACGAGTTTTATTCTGTGGGGCACAAATGTAAGAGACTATTTTGGATTAAGGTGGTGGATTTTGAGGAAGAAGAGGAGATATCTTTGCACACTATCACTGGCATAACTTGATTTCGAGCTTTTGGGCAAGCTCAATGTGGAAGAGGGGAGTAATGATATGGATGAGTGTTTTATTAGGAATCTATTAGAGGAGTATGAGTGTTTTATTAGGAGTCTATTAGAGGAGTACTTTATTTTTAGTAGAAGTCTATTATTTCCCTATTATTTCTGCACTAGTTTCTGTTATAGTTATGTTAATAAAAACAGCTTGAATAAGAGTCTTTCTAAGAGTCCTAAAACAGCTTGAATAGGAGTCTTTCTAGGAGTTATGTTTCTTTGCCTATATAAGGCTATTATGTTACGCAATAAGGTAAGGAAGAAGTTACATTAAAATTAGCTAATTAGGAGTAGAGTAATTTAGCCAATCTCGGCAGACCTTGTCTTTGACAAGTGCTGCCAGTTTTTCATCACCAAAAATAGGTTCTGCAAAGAAGGGAACCAATGTAAATAACAAGAAAGAGATTAACTTTCCTGAGAATCGTCCTTGGACTTAATCCCAAGCTTGGGCACATAACACTTTCTTGTGAAATGTTGGATACATTCAAGGCAGAATCTAAATGTAAATTATTATTGATCTTCTTGTCATTCCTTTCCTGTGAAATGTTGGATTCATGCAAGGTAGAATCTAAATATAAATTATTATTGATTCCTTTCTTGTGGAATGTTGGATACATGCAAGGTAGAATCTAAATGTAAATTATTATTGATGTTCTTATGATATGTCGTTCCAGTCTTGTGAAATGTTGGATACATGCAAGTTAGAACCAAATGTAAATCATTATTGATCTTCTTATGATCATGTGATTCCAATCTTGTGTTATCATTTTAAGTCTTCATTTGATACCCCTGTAAAATGTTGGATAAATTTTGTAACTAACTATCACAGATGATTATAATTAGTACTGAATCATAACTCTTCAAATATCATATTGCATAACAGGATGCTGCTAAAGTCATTGCTGGCATAATTCAGCAGAATCCCCTCTCGCTCAATTTTAATGTGATGGCCATCTCAAAGAAAGCTGAGGATTAGCTTTGATAGAGCATCTTCCATCTCTATGCAGCAGATTCAGGTGTTCATCTCTGTGATAGAACATGCCTTGTTAGTGAAAAGATTGCTACGGCCAGCGTAAATTTCAGTTGTAATAACAATTATGAAAAGAGTTGAAGCTTAATTAAACGGCATGAATGGTGTGGTTACCTGTTAAGGACCCTTGGTCATAGATCGAGTCAGAGTAATCTTACAATTCTGTCATATCACTGTTCTTGTTCGAATTCTTCTTTCTACCTATTTTAGACTGAAATCTTGGACCTCTGTTAGAGAGAGCTCCAAACCTCTGTTTTAATAAAATATGACTTTCTTCTTTATTCATGAAATAGCCCTTATATAGGCAGTGATCACATAGGAAAAGGAAATTCGAAAACCCTAATTAATATGATTTCCTAATAAGGATATTACTCTAAGGAAATTAGTAATATGTTTCCAATAATAAACCTAAAACCTTTTAAGCAGTTTAAATAAACCTAATTAACGTAATTTGTGGCTGTATTTTTGTCCTATAAACACGTCCATGACATTACCTATCTGGTAGTTTGGGAAGCCATAAAAGCATCTTGGATTTTGCTTGCCCTGAGATGTCTTATTTGGAGCTGTGAGTTCACAAGGGCGGTATGTGAAGCTTGCTCTTTTATTAATGCTACGTGTTGGATCCGAGTTGAAGTCACAGACTCGGCTTTGAAGCCAAATCTAAAAAAGACTAAAGGCTGATTGATTTTTAGGTTTTTTAAAATTTCTAATTGTAATACTCCCTGCTTCCCAAACAAGAACTACCCGCTGCAAAATACGCCACTGGATAGAGGACTTGGTCAATTAGAGTTTGATCAATTTTCTCTTTTATACTTCTGTAAAAGAAAATTCATGAAATACAAAGTAGCAAGGGAATTGTTTTGGGCTTATTCCTGTATTTGGGGTCAAGAATGATTCTAGATGGGAAGGTTGTGAACTCCAAAGTCTCCTACAAAGACATTATTTGCTGATCAATTTGTTAACAGGCTTTTAATATAATCTAATATTGGCAATCATCTCGTGTTGGGATAAATTGGTGACCCGGACAAGGAGGCTTCAACTGTCTCCACTCCACAGTTTTAAGCACTAGTGGTTGTTCTCATTTTTGATGTTCCAAACAATTATTGTTTGTTTTACTAAGATATGATGTGAAACTTCTATCCAAGAATTATTTATTGTAGTTTGGTGCATGATATTCTGGTGCCATGCTTGCAAACTTGTGTCTATTGACTCAGTTTATCTGAGTTCAATGCCAATAGTTCTTCATTATATTGATTTGAATTCTTTAGGTGAACAATAAATCTTTTGTGCGCACCATAATACGTTGTGATCAGATCCCCGATAGATTATATGTCACGCATTCTATTCCACTGTGCTTCTATGCCATTAACCTCCAAATTGCAGGATGTGCTTGGAGTAAATTGGAGACAAATGCAAATACTTCTGATGACCGAAGAATGAATAGAGCAGACTAAACGCAGCTCTATTCTGAAACTATCAACATTAACCTTTTTCCTGCTTGAAATATAGATACAAAAACCATGCTAGCCAAATGTACAATTGCAATCTAGCACGAGATCATGCTCACTACTCTCCTCGCAGACGTTATTGCTGTAAAATTTCTGAGTCTGCAGATTCCTGTGCAACTGTTGTATATTTTGTTACTTATCACGGGTGGTTTAATATTGCAGCTGGTGGGTAGTCTTTCCTGCCACTGCCACAGGATGGTTTCTTCATTCTTTGCATATAGTTTTACGTGGTTATTCACCTGAAATTGACAGTAACAAGTTCTTTCTTTGGTAAACTGTGCTTTATCCAGCTTCAGTGAACCATTAATGAACTATACAAATGAGAGCAGCCCATATGCTTGTAACAGGAAAATTGGTAACAATGTTATGCTAGATTCTGATCTGGAGCCGACTGGTCAACTTCATGATAATTAGTTTACACAAGTAGAAAACCCTGACGAGAGCAATTATATCTATGATCTTCATAGCAATGTTGTAGCACAAGATAGAGGGGGCCACCGTACAATTGCCTTTAGGTTGTGATCTTTTGATCTAATCGTAAAATATGCTAATATTTTATTAAAGAGAGTGCTCCAACCGGTAAAGCTTACCTTTTATATGTCTACCAATTCAAAAGTCTTGCTTACGAGTAGCAGTTTGACTCAGAAAATGACCAACTGGGAGTGGTGATATTGATATGCAGTTTTTTGTATTTTAAAAAAATATTTTACGTATGAGAATTTAAA
Source organism: Erythroxylum oxycarpum (assembly GCA_025629785.1). Taxonomy (NCBI): domain Eukaryota; kingdom Viridiplantae; phylum Streptophyta; class Magnoliopsida; order Malpighiales; family Erythroxylaceae; genus Erythroxylum; species Erythroxylum oxycarpum. Next base: position 98 of record JAOTAZ010070709.1, on the reverse strand, counting down.
AATAAGGTTCAGAAAGTATTATACTTTACGAACAAAAACAAAATTATGATAAACTAATATCAATATATGCCTAAGAAATAATGCAAATTAAGATAAGA
>JAOTAZ010070672.1:0-16609 GCA_025629785.1 Erythroxylum oxycarpum | reverse complement strand
TGATAACTTTTGTACATTTAGACTCAAATTTAATATTAATTTAATTTCAAAAATTAAAATTAAAAATATTAAATTTAAATAACAAATTTACTATTTTTATTTGTATTTAATAATTTACAATAACTTTCAAATATAATAATACTTTGTATATAAGTTTTTTCCAAATTAGCAGATTATGTTCGGTCGTTGTCTCAATTCGTTAATTATTATCTGCCATTTACTAATCTAAGGCTATAGTCTAGTTCACTCCCAACCCCCGTTGAGATTTCGGAGAGACAGAGAGAGAGACAGTAGATCATAATTGTACACTTATGCCTTGCGTGCAACTCCTCTCGCACGCACGTATCAAAACACTCTTTTGCTCCTTCTCTTTTTCTTTTGAGGTTTTTTTTTCTATTGATGGGTGCCCCCACTTAGACTGCCCTTCTTTTACTTTTAGAGTACAGTACAGGGACATTTCTGTCAATTTCATTCCATAAAACCTGTGCCTTTTTAATCCTCCACGCTTAATGTTTCATCCTCCACACTTGATGTTTCCTCCTTCACTTCCTACTCTCATTATCTCTCTACGAGCAAGTAACAGCAGCAGTAGCCATCTTCGCTTTTCTTCGCCTTTATTGAGATTTCAGTTTCTTACAAGCAACGTTTTTTCTTAGATCTGGTTTCTTACGAATCCTGTGTTTTAATGTAAGGCTCCTTCCCTTTTTATACGTTGGTTTTTGGTTCGAGGACTTGTTGTGTGTCGGACTTTTGGTGCTTGATCGTAGTCTTTGCTAATGGATCTTTGGATTTTTTATGCTGGATCTCTCTGTTGCTTGATTGAAGTTTTCTTTTTCAGATTTTTGCTCTTTGCTGGTATTTAGTTATGTTTATCTGAAGACGTTTGTTCTCTCTCTCTTGAATCACTTCGTTTATGGCTTTTGCATTACCTGCTGCTTTTTTTTTTTTTGGTTCCTGTTGTGTTTGTTGGAGCTTAATTTGCAAGTTTTGTTTTTTAATGGTGCGTTTTAATCTTCGCACAAGAAAACTTAACTCCTGTTGTTCCAGAACTTTAAGGTGATTGTCACTCGTAACAGCATATGGCCTAATTGGGAGCGAGGAGATCGAATTGCTTGATTATTTTTATTTTTGACACATTTCTATCACTCGAGTAGACTCTTGTCTTCTAACGATTTATTTTCCAACAAGAGATGCCTGCTTGTTTGGAGAAGATATTTGCAAGTACTTCGTCTTTATGCCGTCTCTCTGTTTCTGCCTGCCAATTTTATGAATCTTTTTTACTAATATTTGCTGTTTATACATCTGGGGTCTTAGATGCATTTGAATAACTTCCTTGATTTCGTGCAAGAGATATGGTCTTGACATTTGAGTTCTGTTTTTGCAGAAATCTAGAATATTTTGATTGGGAGGTCACTGTGGCGTTTTTTTTGGGACGAGAAACAGGATGCTGTGGTTGTTGAGTCTATCTGTTGATGTATATCGCAAAGTCATCTCTTTGAACTTCTATTGCAGAGTGATCCTGTAACTCGTTTGTTTTACGGATCAAAACTTCTATTAGCCTCCCACTTATTCTATCAGTCATTTTCCATGGGATCCACTTTTTTCATCGTCATTCCCTGTTATGTACTCCAAATTAGCTGAACATTGTCCGATCAATCATCTATACGGACTGATTCATTCGTCCATTTAGTGGTCTCTCTCATTTATATCTTTTCAATAACAAGTAAATCTAGCTTTCAGTTGTTCAATTGGCATTGCCGCCACTTGACGAACAGGGAGTGTTATTTTACCATTCTGTGAACGATTGTGTTCTTGGTGTTTTGGTACTTTTGAGGGGTTGGGTGAGTAGAATGGTGTGCCAAGCAGCGAGCCAAACAAATTTTCGCGCATTGAAACATGAAAATGGAACTGCTGGAAATGCCACCATTATAGTTAGAGTCATAGCATGTTTTCAACCACTTCAGGATTGCCAGGTTAGTGGAGTATAAATCTTATTCCTCAAGCCAACGTTTTTTTGAGGATAATTAGTCTAATACAGTTTGTTTTATCCACTGATACTTACTTTTGCTGTTGATTTTCTTTTGCAGGCTGAATACTTCCGTCATTTGCTTAAACCTGTTACGTAGATTTAATTTCCGTTTTCTGTTTTCAAGTTAACCTGGAGACTTTTGTTTTTGCCAATATTCCTTTAAAACACAGCAAGTGATTGCCGATTCCTACTACTGCTATAAGCCATCTTCTGGTATGTAATACTTATATCTCGCCCTATTGTTTAACATTGAACGTTATGTTCTCTTGTTATTGGAGATTTTTACAGATCAAATTTGAACATTTGTTGTTAGGTGATTGCTTTGATCGGATGGGGAAAGACTTTGAAACTTGGTTTCCCCGGCATCAATTTGGTTGGCAATTACCCAGTCTGAATTCCATGGCTGCTCCAATGCAATCTGCGCAGCAAAATACCCTTCCTTGGGTTTTTAATCCTGGCGCCATTGTCTCTAACAACCAAATTTTGCCTACATATCCATTCCATGAGCTTCCTCGCCCTCAGGTTGGTCAAACCAATGAACCTCATCGCTGGTTTTATTGTTTGCCTCGATTCAGACAGGCCTTCACACCTGCTTTAGACAGCTACATGAAGCAGAAAGTACCTACTGCTACATCCGAGAATTGTATGGAGTCCATTACGCCTAAGGCTGAAATTGGATCTGTTCAGAAGAGATTACTTGTTTTTGATCAGTCAGGTGATCAAACTACTTTGATCTTCAGTTCTGCACTTGGCAATCCCGTCCAGCGCTTCACTTCCTGCAGTGCCAAACCAAATGGCCTTTTTAATTTGGGCCAAGAAAACGTGGAGGAGAATGAAACTTTGAGACGTGTTTCAACCTATGAATTGGATGAGAACTATGGAACTGATACGAAAAGTGAGATGCGCGAGGATACAGAAGAGCTGAATGCTTTGCTCTACTCGGATGATGATGATGATAGTGATTACACGGGGGACGATGAGGTTACCAGTACAGGTCATTCACCTAGTACAATGACAGCTCATTGTAAGCACTATTTGTACGAGGGAAGCATGGAAGAGGTTGCTAGTTCAGATGGCTCAAGTAAAAAGCGAAAACTGTACAACGGATTCAATAGTGATGTACGATCACTCATGGACACAGCTAGTTCTGTGAGGCGTGTCAGAAGTTCTGAGTTCGAGGACCATGCAGAATCTAGATGTGTCAATGGCAACAACTCCTTGGCAAGTGAAATGGGTTCAGAGTTTAGCAACAAGAGAACGAGGAAAGAAAGGATTCGAGAGACAGTGAGCATTCTGCAGAGCATAATTCCAGGTGGAAAGGGCAAGGATGCAATAGCGGTTCTCGATGAGGCCATTCATTACTTGAAATTCTTGAAGCATAAAGCCAAAGAACTGGGACATGGTTCTACATGAACTGTGATAACCTTATCCTGGTACTGTGATTTACTGCTAGACAGTCCCAGATAAATAATTATTTATAAGTCTGATAACTGTGTGAAGAGAATAAACAAGGACCCGAGTCGAGAATGGTTTGGCACAAGATTGAAACTTTCTTCATAAAAAAGAAAAAAAGAAAAATTGCAGATTGAAAGATGGCTAAAACACTCTTTCTTCAACGTCTGAGATGGTGGAAAAGAGGAAACTGTTTTGGGTTCTGCAAATTGTTCACGGGGTCGGTCTCTGGAAGGAAGAAGAGGGGAGTGAAGCAGGGGCCGGGCGTATTAATGTTATTGGGCAGTAAAGGGAAGGTGAATCATTAAGCGGATGTGTCTTAGGGTTTGGGGATAGTAAGCACTCTCACTCACATTTGAAAACTAATTATGCGCAAGGGGGACCCGCCCCCGAACCCCAAGAAAGGAGGCTAGGCTCAGTAATTAGGTGGTGTGGGACCTGACCCCTAACCCAACTAAACTCCACTCGTGCTTTCTTCTCGCCCTTTTGTTTTGTTGTGATGCTTATTTTCCCTTTGCGAGGTTTCACTTGTGCCTCTGCTGCACGAGTGAGGGCCACTTTTATCTTTCAAGTTGCTGTACTTGATCTTGTAATTTGACATGACCGTTGAAGTCATGTTTGTGGAATGGCTTTTGTTTTTGCCTGGTTTGTATGTAAGATTGGGATTTGCATGTTTGTTGCTTATGTAATTGATTGAATGGTTGGATGTAATTTGAGGTGGGCCTGGGTTTTGTGGTTGTCTTCATTGTTGTGTACTCACGTCGCATGTAAATATTTGTAACATGAGACAGAGTGTCTTGTTGAGTCTTGAGTTTGGTATATGTGGGGGCCGATTGGTTTGGTGCATCCCACCCCATGTCTCTAATTATCAACTTGTTTTCACAAAAAAGTAGATGTCCCTGGTAGAAGTGCTGAAAATGCTATTGCTAATGTAATGGGATAATTATGGTATGATTTGAGTGGAGGATGTTGGTCTTAATGCGCTTAGCTAATTATTGTTTTAGAGCCATACCCATGGGTTGAGTATGCAAATACAAATAAAAGAAAAGGAATTGCGAATAGAAGTATGAATAGTTAGTTCCAAGTTCCTTTTGCTTTTTCTCGTGTTGCAGGGTGTTTTAAGAGTGTATGACGATTTCTTTTGAGGCCTAAGTGCTGTTTAGGCCCAAGCCAAACCCAGTGTGATTGTGACCTGTATCTTATTGTTGTATTGTAGCTGCGATTCCAATTCCCAATCCCAGTAGAGAAGTGTAGAATCATGACGAGCCAGCCAGCCACCTTAAACATCCATATTTATTAATTTATTGCGCCTCGCCTCGTCTGTCTCTTCGTTGGTACATAAAAAGTCCTTGACGTGGTTTGCGGTGAAAATCGGGGCGTACATACACACGCACTAACTAGCTTCATTTTACCTATGATGGTAGCTTATCGCGTGGTTGGATCGGATAAGACGATATGTTCTAATCTATATACTGCTTTTTAACCGATTTAGGGTTTTTGTAATTTCTCGTCTCTCCCGAGTTTCCTGTCAATGGATTCTTACGGTTTCCACGACGGCAATATTTTTAACTTGCTCCACGGAAGATACCTCGATGTTCGCCAGGTAAATTTCTGTTCATTTGCTTACACCTCGATCTTCTACTTCTTTTCTTTGTTCGATTTTTGGGTCTTGTTTTGTTTGCTTTAGATTTTGATCAAGTGCAATTCAAGGCACTGTGATGATTTTAAATGCGCTTTGTATGTTGTTACACTGATTTTCAATCCATACGCTTGTGTTGTTGCTACTCAAGTATCCTAGTTAGCTATTGAAGCCTGCTTTTTAAATGATATTTTTTTTCTTCTAAACATTTTGTCATGCTCGTGTTTAGAAATTGCAGCAACCAGACATTTTGGGTTGACACATCGAGGCTGTGATTCTTTCCTTTTCCATTTCTTTCATTTTGTACTCATGTGTATATCTGTGTGATGAATAGTATCTCACGTTGGCTGTTGTAGTTAAATTTTTGTCATCCCATTGAATACGAAGTTTGATTAATGACGTGTGTGACAGAAATGCTATGGTCTTTCTGTTTCTTTGCTTAATGTAGGATGTTAACCAGCGCTTGCGGATGCATTCATCATTGATACGCAGACTATCGCAAGACAAGGAATTGGAGGTGCATATGATCTACGTTAAGTATTACATTATTGTCGATAAACGTAATCTTCTAAATATCGCAGTGAGTCTCTTTGCTGGGAAAAGTTCTAACTTTGTATGATTAAAGTATCTGCCAAGCATTAGAACGATGCTGCTGTACTAAACCGAGCAGATCTTATTATCAGTTTAATATGTTCATTTACTCCCTCCCTTATATTTGTTTTGTTCTGCTTATATTTTAGACACTTGAGCCCACAGAATCAGTAATTTAAAAGCTCTATCCCTTTAAAACACTTAGTGGTTTTCTTGCAGTTTTCCATAATTGTGTGTTTTACTAGAAATTTATTCTTAGAATCTCTGTCTGTTTTGATGGTGCTGTCTCTCACATCTACAGGGGCATCAGGGTTGTGTCAACGCTATAGCTTGGAATTCCAAAGGGTCACTTTTGATATCTGGGTCAGATGACACACGGGTACAAACTTCTGTATGCATATATGTATATTTGTAGAGTTTACAGAAGTCCACCTTGCATACCAAACAGGAAGAAAATAGGAGAGGGCAACAAATTCATTGAATAAAGGCATGCCTGTGTGTGAGATCTTAATGTTCTTATTTGTGTCACTGCAGCATATGAGACCTACTCTGTTCCCAGGCTTTCGTGGTCTTGGTTATATGTGTTTAAGGACTATCTAGGTATGCAATAACCGAGTAGAAACCTGGTTGAATATATAACCGGTTAAAGGTGATCTAGGCATCTTTAAAATGCCTTGATAAACATGTGGTGCAATTAAAGTTTACCATAACACATTAATGCCCAATCAAATTCTGTGTTCTTGGTCTAACTTGTTGTCTTGTCGGAGAGGAAGTTTCTTGTATGTATTTTCAAACCTCTTTTTTCCTTTTTGTTATTCCTTCATTTTTCCTACACTGCTGGGCAAAAGTGTTTTTTAACTGTTTCAAATGTTAGGAAAAGAGAATGTGGATGAAATAGCTGATGGGGTGGAGGGAAGGATGACCTTGTAAATCTGATGAGCTTAGAACAGGATAGGTTAAGGTAGCCTGAAAATAGATGTGGGAATAAAATGTTGGTTGGGATGCAGGAGTATACTTTCTATTTTATCCTACTTTTGGTATTTGCGTGTTGGAGATTGTGTATGAGTGCAAACCAACATGAAGTAGTGGAGAGAAAGCCTTCTATGGACAAGAAATGGAAGCTTTTCTTTGCTTGCTTTCCAGTAGACATGTGCTTCCAATTTTTTCAGTAGAAAATAGTTGCTGACACTTGAGATTTCTGCAGATGAATATCTGGAGCTACACGAGTCAAAAGCTATTGCATTCTATTGATACTGGGCATTCTGCAAACATATTCTGTACAAAATTTATACCCGAAACATCTGATGAGCTTGTGGTGTCTGGAGCTGGGGATGCAGAGGTACAGTTCAAATTTCAATATACGTGGATGATATTTCCTTAACTTCCTGGAACTTGTCTAACGCCTTTTTCCTGCAGGTTCGCTTATTCAATTTATCGCAGACAAGTGCGAGGAGTGTTGATGATAACGCAGTTGCTCCATCTGCGCTGTACCAGTGTCACTCTAGAAGAGTGAAAAAGTTATCTGTAAGATTTCAGTTTGTGAATACATTGAATATCAATATAGTTTTACTTTCTGCATTGGTTGACTTTCATCTGTTTTGTTATGAAGGTTGAAGTTGGAAACCCTCATGTTGTTTGGAGTGCTAGTGAAGATGGGACACTGAGACAGCATGACTTTCGCGAGTGTTCTACTTGTCCACCAGCTGGATCTTCTCCCCAGGAATGTCGCAATGTTCTAGTGAGTTTAAAAAAGTTGAAGAAAATTTTAATTATCTTTAATTTGAATTTGGTCTTATGGTGTAAAAACTTTGGTTACGTTCTTAGAAAGGTGTGTCTCCTAGTGGTCAATTGCTCTGTATCGTGTAATCTATACAGGCTTTTTTCAGGTGAAAGGTCAGTGTGATCATTGTTATTCTCTTACAATATCATAATCTGCGTCTGGTAATGACCATGGGACTATTGCTAACTTGTTACCTCTTGTTGAAGACGTCAGTAGAACAATGAAAAGCATTGATGATTTGCTAGTTGATTTCCTTTGGAGTCTACTATAAACATTTCAGTATATAATGAAGGCAATCGATATGCTTGATGGCAAGGATTACATGTAGAGGAGTTAACATTATAATTCCAGATTCACTGATAATTTGTTTACAGAATTGACTAGCAGTATGGCTTAAGAGGTTTGTTCCTATAAAGAATGATCCAGTTAATTATCAAAAACTTGATCTATCAATTGAATAAACTATGAGACTGTTTATCTTTTCCTTTGTAACACGTGAAAGTAATTTATTAGCAGAAGTTAAGCTGCAAATGTAAATAGAAGATTCAAAAGGCCTGTTAAGGCAGCGGTTGGTTGTTCATGGACTAGGATACTAAAGAATAACTGACATCTAGTCCCCATATTAGCTGCACCAAACAAAATGAGGGGGCTGATATGTATCATCGAGTTTGATAGAGCCTATATGCTTGTTGTATTGCTTTTCAGTTGTTACCCTGTATTTTGAGTAACGTCCATTATCTAATGGTTGTGTGTCACTTACAGCTCGACTTACGTTGTGGAATGAAAAGGTCATTAGCTGATCCTCCTAAACAGACCTTGGCCCTAAAATCTTGCGATATCAGTACTAGTCGGCCTCACTTGCTCCTAGTCGGTGGCAGGTGCTATTTCCAACAGGGAAGATTTGAGTTACTTTTTTTTTCCATCATTAACGTGGAAATATTGAAATCTTAACCTTTGATACGTAGTGATTCCTTTGCTCGGCTGTATGATAGAAGGATGTTGCCTCCTCTAACCTCTTGTCGGAGGAGAATGTCTCCACCTCCTTGTGTTGGCTATTTTTGCCCAATGCATCTTTCTGAACGTGTGAGTTCGAAATTGTAGACTGTTATGTGAATTACTTCTAAATACGCATGCTGAAGTTGACTATTATAACTGATCAAAATGAAATAAATGTCCTTTGAATATGTTACTATTTGTTTACTAAAAGGTTTCTTGTGGCTCTTGTAAACATGTCACAAGATTATGGTAACTTTTAGTTTTCCGTTGTTCTTATTTTTCTTATGATTTTCCCTCTCCCTTTCACTCTCTATATATAATACATAATACACACACACACACACATGAAAATAGAAGAAATATCAACTAGTAGCTAAAACTCACATAAACTAGGAAATATGGGCTGTTGAGTGTTGTTAGGCTGCTGGAATATCACATTTTAGGTCTAGATTTCAACTTAGGTTGTTGGAATTTTGAGTGTGGATTAGTTTGAATTTTAGGATTTGATGGAAATTTAGGCTAGAGTTTTAGGCCTTGATATAGCTGGAATTTTAGTGTGGTAAACAAGTAATGGAGGGTAGGAAATCACTCTTATAAGAAAACATCACACTTTCTAATTGAAAACTTAAGGTTATACCCAAAATTTAGAATATCTTATTCTTGAAGGGTTAAGTACACATATTTATAGAAGTTTTTAGAATCCTTATTCTAGTAGGAAAAGGCTCCTAACTAAAATTTAAAAAATAAATTTGAATCCTATTCTAATAAGGATTCTTTATTCATAAATAAGCTTAAGTCCTAAACAAATTAGTACAATATATCTGACATTATTACACCCTATCTAATAAAGAAAACTTAGCATAAAGTAATTTTATTTCATCCCTTGTTGCCCTTTCTATTCCTTTAATTCCCGTTTTTCATTCCACCAAAATACAGCCTGTGGTTGACTAATACTCCCTCTTTTACTTTGTTTATTAACTCTAAAATCTTTTGCATCAATGTGTGTGTGTGTGTGTGTCTACGTGTACATGCCTGGATGATTTAAACAGAACTTGTCATTGAAGATCAAACTTTCTCCTTTCTCTTATCAGGGACGTTCAAGCTTGCACCTAACTCATGTTACTTTCAGTCCAAATGGAGAGGAGGTTCTCCTTAGTTATAGTGGGGAGCATGTATACCTAATGAATGTTGATCATGGTATGTTTCTTCGTCTTGTGAGATTGGATTTTCTGCCCAGATGGTAATGTTACTTGATAATCTAATCCTTAGTTTAATTTTCTAGTTGCCTATGGTCTTCCTGGAATCGGAACCTTAACCTGTGATCTTTAGCATTCACAAGTGTAATGGATCGCTGTTGTGAAATTTTCTTTTGTTGTAATTTTTCAATGTTAATTTTGTTTTCTTGTAACTTTTCAAAGTTCTGTCAAATTCCCTTTGTTCTTTCATCCTCACTTAATTTGTTAATTCTTTGTTAGACTGGTTGTTATTGGGTCAATTGTTATCGAATTTAGCTGAATGATGTATGAAGTACTTCTTTGCAGGTAGTGGAAATGCCATGCAGTACAATATAGGAGACCTTACAAAGCTGACCACCGCCACTCCGTTGTTTAATGGGCTAGAATTGCAGTGGCTACCACCTGATCTACCCAGAACTATTAGGATCTCTAAAAGCAATTCTGTGGTGTGCTTCATATTTTGGTTTGCTTTATTCTTTATTCTGTTTCTGTTTATCAATATTATCCATGCTGACATGGTTGTTACAGCTTGAGAAATGCAGGAAGCTGATTCAATATGCTGAAAAATGCTTAGAGGAAGGGGCAAATTATTTTTCTGGAATTGAGGCTTGCGACGAAGTTCTGGATGGTGATGGTCGTGGTCATGGTCATGATATTGATCCCATGCTTAGGCATGAAGGCCTCTGCATTCGTGCAGCATTGTTACTGAAGGTTTCTGATAGGCTTTATTGAATAACAGTTTTTCATTTCCTATATATTTTACCATATGTGTTGTTTGTGTTGTAATTTTCAGCGGAAGTGGAAGAATGATGTGCACATGGCCATAAGGGATTGCTATAGTGCTCGTAGAATCAACAGTTCTTCCTTTAGAGCTCTCTACTACATGTCTGAAGCTTTGTCACAGGTATGCTTATAATAGTAATCTGTCGATTCATCTTTTGCAACACCCACTACTAACTGTGTAGTTTCTTCTTCATTAATCGTTCATGTTGCTGCAGACATAGCATTTATTTAAGTGTTGCAATTTTCTTTGAATATGATCTTTCCAGTTCCACTTATTTAGATCATTTTCCTCATAGGGATGGAAATTGGGTTAATAAGATAACCAAGTTCAAAATTGTTAAATTTGCGTTTTTTTTTTTTTAAATTTACTTGTTGGCTCTTAACCATTTGTGCATATGCTTTTAATTTTGTATGTATATGTGAAATTTATGTGTATCAAACTTGCAAAAAGATAACAACTTTTGGTGGTTTACATGCATCTTTGACTACTTTTAGTGTTATACAATCACTTCTTGTCACACACATTGTAGGAACTATTTTTTTGTAAACATTATGCGGCAGACGGTTTAGAGAGATTAATTATTGTATACCGAGCCTAAGATGGCTGACTGAACCTCGCGAAGGGGTTTTTTGTTCTAAAAGTGGGACATATAAGTGTCTGGTTGTGCTTGCCGCATATATTGTGATATTGAACTGGTAATGGTACTTAGGTTTCCCTTGGCTGTTATTGCTCAGTTGCTGATTAATTAACTTATTGCAGTTGGGAAAACATAAGGAGGCTTTAGAGTTTGCCCTTGCTGCCCAACGCTCTGCACCCTCCAACACTGAGATGTCTGAATGGGTGGAGAACATCAAAAAGAATCTTGCTTCAGGTTTTTGTTCTGGTTGTCCTACTCTCACTGGAAATTTTATTTGAAAAATGAAACATGAGAAAGGATGTCAAGTCTTCAGTTATTCTACCATCATTTTAGTACCAGTAGCTATGAAAGTACTTATCTATAAATATTATTCTTTCCTTTTGAGATTAGAACTTCGTCTAATTGCATATTTGTTTGACTAGCTGAAGCTGAAAAGATTAATAAGACAAACGATGGAGTTCCAAGGCCTGAACCTAGAAGTGGTAGAGCACTGTCATTGAGTGACATACTTTATCGATCAGAGGCTAATAGTGATGCTTCACAAGATGCTCCTAGGTCTGAAAGGGAAGATTCTGACTATGACGAGGAACTGGAATTGGACTTTGAAACATCCGTTCCAGGTGATGAAGCTCGTGATATTCATTCCAACATTCTTCATGGAAGTCTAAATCTCAGAATTCATAGAAGAGGTGATTCAACTAGAGAAACAAGCTGCACAAATGGCTCATGTGGGTCTCCTTCATCCTCACAAAGTGATCGAACACCTTATCAGGTTCACACTCTGATCTTCATTAAATGTTATGTTTTCAGTTATCCATTATACATTAAGAGAAAACAATTTCTTATTTTTTCAGTACCGAACTTGGAACTCATGGGAATGCTGTTCTTTAGGTTTGTTATGAAGGTGTTTAGTGTCAAGAAATGGCAATAATTGCTTGTGTTTCTAAGATAGACATAGTGGATAATAGCCAATCCCCCTTATGGCTATGCCAAGAAAACATTGTCATTATTGCTTTTTGTCTACAACAATGTGAATGGATTGTTAAATGGGTGAAACATGATGGAGGGAAAAATACTAATATCTTTTGGTTTTTAGGAAGTAGCTTAATGCTTTACTCCATACTTGATTTGACAAATTCTCTCTCTGCGCCTCACTTATGCATGCACACACAGGATTGTTATGTTAAAATACTTGAAGTTGATATAGTATCAGATGTATACCTATCCAAGAATCGTTTGATGAACTTTGGACTTGCTGTCTCAATATTACTTCCTATAAATTTTGGAGTTCTCTATTGTTGCAGCTGACTCATTCATAAACTTTAAATATCTTTCAATCTAAGATTATTTCCTCATACTTATTTTATGTTGCAGCCAGAGGTAGCCTTTGATATGAAGCAGAGATATGTGGGCCATTGTAATGTTGGAACTGATATAAAACAAGCCAGCTTTTTGGGCCAAAGAGGTTACTTTTGTGATGAATTTTCTTTATTGCATGTCTTTTGTTTCTGCCTTCAGGTTTATCCGTCGTGTCTTGTTTGTCAGTTATTACTAGGGGTCCTGTATAACAATTAACAAGGTGCCTCGTTAGATTTGACTTGGATTTTGTTGTTGGGAAATTACTGTGATCTCGTTGATAACATATTTTAAAGTAGTTAATTTGGTTTATGGTATTAATCAAACAATGTATAGGTGAATATGTGGCAAGTGGAAGTGATGATGGTAGATGGTTTATATGGGAGAAGCAAACTGGTAGACTAATAAAAATGTTACTTGGAGATGAAGCTGGTAATATGCCCTCCCTCTGGCAATACTATTCCTTTCCCAAAAGTTTATTGTCTGTTGTTGATTAACCTGATTCACCTCCACTTCCCTCGACAGTTGTGAACTGTGTGCAGAGCCATCCATTTGACTGTGTTGTGGCAACCAGTGGGATTGATTACACAATAAAGGTGAGGACAGATGTATTTGGGTTCACCTACTAAGGTATAGTTTTCTGATTTTCCTGACATGTTACTGCAGATTTGGACTCCAAAGGCTCCTGTTCCGTCAATAGTGGCTGGGGGAGCAGCTGGACCTGAGACCTCTAATGTGTTGGAAGCTATGGAAAGCAATCAGCGTAGACTGTGTCATAATCGTGAAGCTATCCTGTAAGATTGGCATAGTCAAAGACTTTAACATCTGAATTATAACATAATTCTGACTCATTCAACGTCAACCACCTTCAGTAGGCGGGTTTTTTACTTTTACAACTTAATTGACATTTATGAGCACTTCTAAACACAAACCTAATGGGCTTTGACCTCAAGAAATGCAAAAATTATCACATAATAGTTATGTTCATAGATCATCATATATGTGAGAAAATTAGTGAAGGCCAATTCAAAACTAGCTCAGCTCATCTGTGACAACGGGATTGCATATCTTGAAGTCACAAACCTAATGGGCTTTGACCTCAAGAAATGCAAAGTTATCACATAATAGTTATGTTCCATAGAGCAGCTTATCTGTGAGAAAACTAGTGAAGGCCAATTCAAAACTAGCTCAGCTCATCTGTGGCATCGGGATTGCATATCTTGAAGTCCCCTGCTCCCTTTCTCCCCAATTTCATGATATGCATTTTTGTTCTTAACATCAAGTGTTGAATAATCCTTTTTATTTGAGATACATTATTTATATCAAGTTTAGTTGTGCTTATGATGGTTATACAATGCTAGTTTCAGCCCCTTTGAATTATTGGAGCGTTTTCGGATGCACGACTTTTCAGAAGGATCTTTACACCCTTTTGAGTGTGCTCAGGGCTAAGCAGAGTTCAAAAATAAAAATGAGCTAATCAAATTTATATGGCGAGAAGTTTGTGAGTAACAAATTCCTCTCCTTCAAGTTTTATATATCTTACTGAAAGTGGCATTCTTAGTATCTTTGAAACTGAATTTATTGTACGTTGTTAATTGGTTTGGCCTTCTGTGTTCTTGTTTCTCCAAGTACCTTTTCTCTCAATTGGAGGAGCTCCCTTAGCTATAAGCCTGTGAATTCTATAGATTTTTGGACAGCCATTATCTCTTGAAAATTGCAACTCTTGAAACTTCTGACATGTAAAACTTCATCATCCACAGGAAATGCTTCATTTTATTACCTTGAATGACATTTGTGCTCTAATTCAACTATGTGAAAAAGTGAACTTTATTCAATTTGTTCATGATTCAGCTCCAGGAAAGTATTTGCACAAACAGTAGACGTACTTTGCACAAAATTCAGTAGATGTAGGAAGATTAAGTTTGATATATGTGAATCTGTGTATAATATTAAAGATGTGACAGCTGAGGAATCAGAATACAGAACTGTTTCTTGAAGTGGATAAACTCAGAATGAGCAACCTGCCAAGGCTGCTTGACTTTCCTTCTACTATGTTATCACTTACAATAATATCATATCTGGCACACAAAGTAGACCAAGAATGAATGCGAATTCTTAGGTATAAAAAGGTGTTGGCTGTTTTACGAGTCCAAGCTTTTAGTGCCTTGATACATCTGCTATGTCTTGTTGATGCTCTATGAGGATGTGACGAATTCTCTGGTGACCTGTTGAGGTTCATTTGAATGTAGTAGATCTTTGATTGGGATTGAGTTGAGGTCTGACATACATGCTTTAGATATTTTGTTTGAAGAAACAAAGTATGTTAATGACAGATCGTATGAACTAGATTTCTTATGTTATCAATACAAATTCAACCTAGTGGGCTGTAAATGAAGCAAATGTTTTGTTACAGGAGGGGATGAAAAACGGAGGCAATTGACAGGGTGGCGGTAGCAACTAGTTGACCTTGTAAGGGCTAGGGCACCCAACATAGGGTCAAATCTAAATAAGGAGAAGATGGAGTAATATCTGCTGTTACTTTTTCATGAAAGTGAAATATCTCTCTCATTTTTCGTTGTAAATTTTGTAGAATATATCAATGTCTGGTGAAATATTTGTGTATCCTTTATATTGTACATAATTTTGAGCCAGAAAGGGTTATGATTGAATGTGTAATGCTTTTCTGCTTTTTAACCTTTTGTTTTTCTTTATCACTTCTTAATGATCGTCGCATCAAGAACCAACAAGATCCCCACCATATCAAACATTGTTGAAGAAATTGCTATTGAACATATGAACTGATTTTGTCACCTGCTCAAGTTAGACGTATTGTTGTTGCATACATGAAGTTAATTTGCTTCCTGAGTAAAATGAGGAACAACATCCTTAGCTTTTCTTTTGCACGTGCATATGGATGTGTGGAGATTGGACATCCTTTGATATTAAGCTACCGTGTGAAACATGTGAAGAAGCAGATGTATGACACCAGTGTAATCGTGTGAGATCTCGTCTGCATTTGTTTATTGTTCTATAGTTCAAGTTTCACATATATTGTTGATTTTCTTGGGATTCCTGTTCTGACCTGTTTACTTTTTCTTCCAATTATATTTTATGTTAATCTGACTCGCATAATGTTGGTCAAACAAGATGCAATTACAGTATGTAATAGTTGGTATTCTTAAATTGTATTGTCTTAATCATACCACGGCAGGTTCAGTTGGACCACCCAGGGCTAAGAATCACCGTTTTTTGTGATATTATAAACGCACCAGACAATCTTCAGATGTGACTAGTTAGGTCACATAATTAGGCAGCTATTTCTTCGCCTGCAAGATCCTGACGAAATTCTGAAAACCGAAGTGGAATTATTCCCGTTATCATTTCCTTCTATTCCATCCTTTGTGGTTCAAAAACAAAGTGTCAGGAACTAGAGAAATTGATTAACGCTTATTTGCTATAATATAAATAAGACAGAAGAAACCTTTGAATGAAGAATTCTCAACTTTCAAGCACTCCATTCCATACGCTAAGAAAAATTCCCGTCTTTTGTTTGACTAAATTCGGGAGCTTTTATTCGGATATTTGTTCATTCAAGTATATTGTTGTTCGAGTCAAACCGAGCAAATGCGAAATTTAATTGTGGAAGGGTTTAAGAAGTGACTTAATGGTGTTTGATTGATCCCTTACAATATGGAGTGTGGGTCTCAGGGTTGCGGATTACACATTCTTGTGTGCAAGAATAAGCAATGCATCCGTAAGTGTAAGCTTTTTCTTAGGCCATTTCTTATCAGAGATGTTAATGAGAACTTACCATATGCTACAATGAATCATCCAACCCACTCGAGAACCAATCCATTAATATATATCAATTTTCTAAAATTTTAAAACCAATTAAATATCTTTTAATGGATTGGATAGATAGATAGATAGTTTGTATCAATCAATGAGTGGTATTGTTATTTTTCCTTTAATTTTTTTATATTTTAATTTTACAACTTACTTTTTCCCAACTCCTTATTGCCTCTTACTTTGAATGTGGTTATTTATTAAGCTTTGTATTGGTATAACTTTATATTCTATTTCTATTTCTGTTGAACTACATCTTTTGAT
>JAOTAZ010070597.1:0-16676 GCA_025629785.1 Erythroxylum oxycarpum | reverse complement strand
GCATGATACAAATATGATGCATGAAAAATGCAATTTCCTAATTTCTCATACAAATCTCAGAAATCACAATTCTAGCCTTAACATGGGTAACGGAATGCTACACTTTCTCCCTGAATGAATCATTAGGCAACTAAGCGAGCCCATAAACTGCTAAACTTTATCCTAAAATCCTTTAGGTCTTTAAAAATTTATTTACAATTGAAAAATTTGCAGTTCTATTGCAAATCAACTGACTCTCAGACCTTACTATGCTCCATGGCCTGCATCTCGTCATTCGTCGCATCCTACCACACATTTGCATTGGGTCCAGAAACAACTTCTATAAAAGTAACTTGATCTGTAACATGTCTAATAGCATAGTCATGTTCACCTGATAGACTATGTAATCAGATGGGATAGCAGGTCGCCTCACTCTAGTGGATTTACTTAACTGTATTAGATCTTGTACCACCAGGAACCTCTGTGTGTACAGATATAGGTTCCTGTTCTTGTACAGACACAGTAAAGAGACCTAAATCTACCGAATTTAACTGTATGATTAGCGAGTACATGATAACTGTAGTCACCCTGCTATCATCTAATGGGTTAATGGGCCCACCATCATCCTAGACATGGTATTCTAGAAACTTAGCTATTTGTGATTCTAATATTCTAGTCCCTCCTTCTCTACAGTAAAAGTTGTAGCTTTAAAGTGGTCGAGATATACTACTGAATGGCAATGAGGGGAACAAGCATGCATTTTTTCTTTATAAGGATTATGCTACCTTAGTAAGACAGCCCCATACCCGAATGTGTACAAGGCTGGGTTTTCAAACTTTTAGATAATTAGGTAGATTAGTCCTGCTCTACATTGACTTCTTCAAGTCCTTTAGGGTGTTGTTATGGCTTTTAGCAACACACCATTTTGCTCAAAACTACTCAGCATAGTGAATTAAGTCATTATTCCAATTAATTTCAAATATCTGGCAAACAGATCTTTTAAAGTACTGAAATACCATGTTTTCCATGATATTCTCCTCCACGGTCAAATATGACTATCTTAATGAATTTTTTTATTTTGTTCTCAACCTTTAGTCTTTAAGCAAGAACACATAGTTGTGGTGGGAATAATCATCAACAAAAGTCAGAATACATTTAGAATTGCACAATGCAATTGTATAAGGTCTACCAATATCTTTATGTGTCAGACTCAATAAGTCAGAAGCATAAGTTGATCTCAATATCCTTATTAGTCAACTTACCCCTGCAACAGTTAGCACATCTTCCCAGTTCATCATAATCTAGAATTGAGAAATGCTTTTCTTAATCAATCTCTCAACCCTAGCTTTGGAAATGTGGCTTAAAATTTCATGCCACACCGTGTATAACTTCTCATTCATCAGGGTCTTTCATAACTTGTTTAGTAAGATACAAAGAAGCATCTATCTAATTTGGGGTAAGACACATTCTATACAAATCATATGACAAGAAATTGTATCATTATATTTTGCATTAAAAAACAACTGTACAACAAAAGTATTAAAAGCAAAACGTCAACCTTCTTTGTCCAAAATTGATCAAAAGCTCATATATAAAATGTTTCGTGTAAAACCCAAATGAACCTTACAATAAAGTTCAGTACATACATCCCCTATAGATATTACTCCCACTTTTATTGCTGTGAACCATTAGTTTCTCCTTCTCTTTATTTGGCTTTATCTTGGATATAAACCTTTGCATTGTGTAAGCACCTTGATCAGATGCTCTATTAAATAGCGATTAAGTACTTAATGCGACTATCACAAATTAGATTCATAATTGACAAACCAAAGAGTAACATGATGGTCTCAGTCTTTCTTTTTTTAAACCTCATACTACTGGTTTCTTTATGTCCCCAGTACCTTCACCAGCATTGGTTTGACCAACATCAGCATGTGGAGAAGATTTGAACTTTTTACTTTCGAACTTAGTAGGCTTCATCTTTGTCTTCCCTTAAGCTGCTTCAAGAGCTATAAGAGAAGCAAACTTGAGTTTCTCCACCTCAGCAACACAATAGACCATCAAAGCATTAAAGTCCCAACATCTTCAATTTACTGTGAAGATGAATCATTCTCAATATGTACTTCTTTATTCCCCTTTTCTCTCGTATACCTTATAGAGAATAATTCTTTCATCAAGGCACTTGTCTCAACATTAGATGAGACTGTGTACCTCTAGGAGACATTATCAAGAAACTCCTTCATTATGTCTGTATCCGAAAGTCCACTAAATAGATGGTTAGGTATGGATCTCTTAATGGTCATTAGATATAATTTGTTAGACCGATCTCAGGCTTCATAAGTTGCTTTATGAATTCTTGAGTTTATGGATGTAGGTGGAGATGACCTATCCATTCATATGGTTATATCATCCACAACTATCTCCATAGCATTCAATACATCCTCTGTCTACTTCTTTGTATTGAAACTAGTGAGGGTTTCAATGGTGACACTGATTTTATTGACTGAAAGGTGATTTCAAGATAATAATCTTTAAATCAACACAAATGTAGGACAACATCGATACTCAAAACACCCCGAAACTGACCCAAAAAAATGGAAAAACCTTACTTTATAAATTTCTCGGACCTAGAAACTGACCCAAAACCCCCCGGGACACCCTTACTGAAAATCTTTTTTTTTTTGCTTTTTTGAAAAACACCTCAGGACACCCTTGCTTTTTTTCCATATCGGGGTTCCCCATCACAAGGTCGATATGGGTCTGGTCTACACTAATTGGGATCCATTTTCATACAGACTTCGACCCATTAATCTAGATCATTTATTGGGCCACTTTATTATCTTTATCTAGATCAAATTACGTAACTTAACCGATAATTTATTTAAAACCCAAAAAATTCAATTAATAGTTATCCAACTTTATGGGAAAGGATAAATTTATCCAACATTATTTTCGTAATCATCAACAAGGGCTGACAATGTCGTGATGTATCTGCATCAATTTTTTTACTAATCAAAAGATAAACTTAAAGAAATTGTTTAGAGCCTTGTATAGTTCCATTTAACTCCCCAAACTTTCATTTACAAATTGATACCCTATATATCTTCTGCATAACTTGGATGGAACCATGTAAGGAAATGATGTCAACTTTTCAAAGAAAAAGCATGTATGTAAAATGACTCACCAATCAAGAGTTTTTGATACGAAAACCTCAGCTAATCTATAATGGTCCATGGGAATATAGGAATTTTTATCTCCCTAGTTTTGAAGTCAAAAGAACATAGTTGGATGAATGTCTGCATGTAGAAGAAAATTCATAACCAGTTTGACTGCTATAGAAATACCAAGCATTCAGAAGTAGCTAATAACCTGCAATCTATGTAAGGCCCGTAAATTGTGTTTTCCTGCAATTTTACATTGCATTATTCCTTATTATACTCCTTCACATATTGGATGCATGCGAGGAAGTAATATTAAGAACAATACATGGATACGATGGGGACTCAAGAATGAAACTACTATCATCAATATCTTTCCCATACAATGTAATGCAGAACAGAAGAATGGGGCACATTCTCGAGTAAAGTTGAAGAAAAATGAGAGGATTCAAACTAATGGTGTCAATAAACCTTGTGTTCTGCAGTTGTACAGATAGATATATAATAACAAACAAACATAGAAGTATTGTGATCCACCTCAAGACGTGCAAAACCTTGTTCCTCGGGTGAAGGGACCAACAATTTGTATAATTCATCAATATCATATTGTAACTGCAAAAGATACACGATATTATTGGTAGTGGCAGTTGTCCTATAAAACCTAAAACAATTTTCAAATTTCTATTATTTTTGGTAAAAGAAGGAAAATGATATCAGATGGACCCGGTCTGTAAATGAAAAAATGAGGACATGCATTCCTGGGAGGAAGAGAAAGGGTGGAATGGAAGAGGATGAATTGGAAATGGAACATGATGAGAGAGTTGAAGAAGATGAATGAATCTAGAGAAAGCTTCCCGAGAATACCATAAGGATCTGTTTAGTTGGAGCCACTAGTTATGAGTTGAAATGTTGAGTATTCAATTAAAGATTGTTGTTGCCTTTGGTCACCATTCTTTATTAACAATCTACAGCCTCCGTGGAGTGATAATATGAGCAAATCATGGAGTGAAAAGAATAATCATAAGAAGTCCCACAAATCAAGGAGTGCTAATGTTGATTGTACTCACAAAATTATCAAAGGAAATATGGTTGGTGACAAGGACTTTCAAAAAGGAACAAGTTCCTACTGAAGTGGTAGTTCATTAGATGTGATAGTTTATTAAACAAAGGAAACTCCATCTGATAGTGATGATATCCCTTTCGTATTTTAGCTGCAGTAGATAAAATTGTAATCTTTTCTTCCCTATCTTGTGCAAGAGCTATATATGTATTAATCTATATATATAGCTTTTTGATGCCAATAATTAGCATTGGTGAGATAAGAATCAACTCCAAAATAACAAATTTTTCTTTTATTGCACCTTTGTTTTTGTTTCTTTTGGTATCAGAGTCATGACTTTGTTGTCTTTGAATGTTGGAAATTTCATCATACTAAAACTCACACAATCCAATTATCCGTTATAGAGAGTACAAGTTTTAGGATTAGCAAAGAGCCAAGATTTGGTTGGTCATCTCGCCAATGAAATACCAGTTCTAACAAGATATACTACTTCATATTCAGACACCAAAAACACCACACCATAGTTGACAAAATAATTCACTACATGGTAAAAGTTTGATCGCCTTCTCTAAGGTTGGATCATCGAAACCCTCTTTAACGAAGCTCTTGGACTTGTCATTGGCTTAGACACAACACAACACATGTAGTTTAGGAAGCACTGAAAGATGCTTATGTACAAGACTCTCAAGAGCGAGAGTTTACAATACAACAACAACTAACTCATCTTCGCAAGGATGATAACAAGACTATTGGAGATCATATACGCGTCTTTAAAGGTTTATGTGACAATCTTGCTATTATCGGAAAACCTATATCAGATAGAGAAAAATTCTTCTGTCTTCTCATAAGTCTTGGTCCATAATATGAAACCTTTACAATAATAATGTTGAAACCTACAATACTAACTTACTATAAGCTATCTTGTAATTGCACAATCTTGATCAGCGTCAAAACTAGTTTTTAAACCAAATAGATGTGTCTTTGTCTCACCTCACTCCACATTTAGCCTTTTATAGTCAGCAATAGAAACAATCTCAAAGTATCAGTTCAAGGAATCGCAACAATACCTTTACTTCCTTAGGTCATGGATTTCAAGCACAAAAATTTCGAAACCAAAATCAAAGCTATCCAGAAGACTCAACATCAGCTATACAACAATGACCACCACCTCCAAGAGAACGACGTATGGCAGCAATAGAGTGAGACCTGTATCCCAATGAAACATGTCAATATTATGGGAAACTAAGCCATATTGCTAAAATTTGTTGGTGGATGCCAAAACGAACAACTCAAAATGATGAAATTCCACTAGCTCTTGCAGCTCTCACTATAGATAACTCCATTGTCTTAACATAATGGACTTCTGATACAGGTTTGCTGACTAATACTCATAAACACTCCGGATCTAATGCAATCATAATTAGAGATGGTTCTTCGATACCTATAACAAGTATTAGTGATTCATATATTAAACAAAAAGAAAAGATTTTGCCTCTTCATGATATTCTTTTAGTTCCAAATCTATAAAAAAAATTGCTTTTAATAAGTCAATTAACCTCTCAGTTTCCTATTAACTGTGAATTTACTAACGTTGATTTTTGTATAAAGGAATAGAAAACAAGATATCCATTAGCAACAAGGAAAAGGAAGGGTGACTTGTATATGTTATCTGATGTACCAGAAGCATACTTCTCTCATCGTTTCAAGTCTGGCACTACATATTTGGCATCAACGTTTAGGACACCCTCAAGCTTCAACAGTTCAGTCGTTAAAAAATAAAGGATTAATTGAAGTCCAAGGTCCTTTATGGACTGAATATTTATGTGATAATTGTTAGTTAGGAAAACAAAGTAAACTTCCTTTTGCTCCTTTTAAACATTTTAGTTCTAGTGTCTCTGATAAGATTCACTGTGATTTGTAGGGACTTGCCCCTATTTTATCTGTTGGCAAGTTCAAATTTTATGCATTTTTAGCTGACGATTTTTCCAAGTATACTTGGATTATTCCATTAAAACATAAATCTGAATTTTTTTTGCCTATTTAGCATTTGAACAGTATGTTGAATGACAATTCAATAAGAAAATAAAAATCTTCCACTCATATGGTGCAGGAGAATTGTTTTCAATGAGAAAATAAAAATCTTCCACTCTGATGGTGGAGGAGAATTTGTTAACTCTAGATTATGATCACATTTTCTTGTGACAGGAATTATTCTTCAGATTTCATGCCCCTACACTCCAAAGCAAACAGTTATAGTTGAGAGAAGGCACAAAATTATATGCGAACTGTGCATCACAATGTCGTTCCATAGTTATATACCTTTTTTTATGGGTAGAAGCCTTTACGACAACAATTTTTCTTAATCGGTTACCATCTTCATCTCTTCAGTTTGACACTCTATATTTCATGTTACATAGAACTCATCCTAACTACACATCACTTCAAGTTTTTGGTTCTAAATGTTTTCCATATACATGGGATACAACAAACCATAAATTTGACCCTAAAACTGTCTTCTGTGTTTTTATAGGATAAAAGTGCTTCCATCCACCTAGTCGCAAAATTTTCATTTCTCGTCATATTATGTTTGACGAGACTATTTTTCCTTTTAAGTCTTCATCTCTTTCCACTTCTAAATCACATGTTCTTAACATATTTGATTCTTGGTTGGCTTCTTTTAACAATCTTCTTGCTTCATGTAGTCATTCATAAATGTCTGCATCGACAACTTCCATTCCATTACCATCTGTTGATATTCATAGCTCAGAATCTATAACAAATTCACCACATGATGCACCTGAGCTCGATAATCTTAGGATTGTCTTTGATCATTAGAGTTCTGAAAGTCTGAGTCTACCTACATTATTGATTAACTTATGTTCTGAACACGTGTTTGCACCTGAGTCCCTTCCTTCTATAAATACAATGCCACCTCATGAAGCTCCAGTTACTCATCCCACGATAACCAGGTCCAAACTTGGAGTTGTTAAGTTAAATCTTAAATATGTCTTGACAGTAACCTCATCTGCTACAATACCTCGTGAACCAAAAAATATTAAATCAGTCTTATCGCATCCTGGGTGGAAAGCTGCTATGCTTAATGAACTTGTTGCACTACATCAAAATGAAACATGAATATTAATTCTATGCACTCCAGATATGCATGTAACTGGATCCAAATAAAATTTTAAGACCAAGCTACGAGTTGATGGTAAATGAGATCGTCTTAAAGCACGTTTAGTCGCCAAAGGATATCATCAGATTGATGTTATTGACTACACAGAAACGTTCTGTCCTATAATCAAACCAGGTACAATTCGACTCATCTTAACTATTGCTCTTGTGAGACATTGGCCCATTCGTCAACTCGATGTTAAAAATGCTTTTTTACATGGCAACATCGTTGAAGATATATATATGGAACAACTGCTAAGCATGATTGATCCACAGAAACCTCAGCATGTATGTAAGCTCTAGCGCGTTTTGTATGGACTTAAACAAGCACCATGTGCTTGGTTTGATAAACTCAGTGAATTTCTTATTTCGTATGGTTTCTTTTGTAGTTTACTTTATCCTTCTCTTTTTATTTTTCATTCTGATCAAGGTTCATTTGTTTTACTTCTCTACGTTGATGATATGATTTTTACAGGATCATCTATAGAGCTTGTTTCCTCTTTTATTCAAATTCTAAGTTGTGAGTTCTCTATGAAAGATTTAGGTCTGGTGCATCACTTTCCTGGTGTTGAGATTTCTAGCACATCAGATGGGCTACATCTTTCTCAGTTACACTATGCACTTACCATTCTTGAACGATCCACTATCTTCATTGCAAGCCCATACCTACACCTTTAAAGGACAAATTCAAACCTACTACAAATACTACTTTTACTACTGATCCTAATCACTTTCGAGGAATTGTTGGTGCTCTCCAATATCTCACACTGATGTGTCCATATATATCCTATAGTGTCAATTATGTTTCACAATTCATGCACGCTCCTACAGTTGCTCATTTGGAATTGGTTCAACGAATCTTTCGATACCTGAAAGGAACACTTAACACTAGTTTACACCCCACTTCCAATATAACTCTTGAATTGTCTGCTTTCTTTGATGCTGATTGGGTTGGCTGCTCTACGATAAGGAGATCTACCATCAGTTACCGCACTTTTTTTGGAACAAATATCATTTCATTGTATGCTAAGAAACAACACACAATCTCTCGCTCTAGTACTGAAGCTAAGTATCGTGCTATGACTAACACTGCTGCCTAACTTACATGGCTGATTTATATTTTTAAAAATCTTTGCATCTCTCTCTTACCTCTGCCAGTCCTCTACTGTGATAATATCAGAGCTCTGTACATGACAATCAATTCTGTCTTTCATACTCTGAGCAAACATATCGAGTTAGATTACCATTTTGTACGCGAACGAGTTGCACTTGGATTACTTGTCACTAAACATATGTCCTTTAATAAACAAGTTGCTGATATATTTACAAAACCTGTGTCCAAGGCTGCCCTCGCATATTTTCGCAACAAACTGTGCCTTTAAACCCATCTCAGTTTGCAGGGGAATATCAATAATCTACAGCCTCCGTGAAGTGATAAGGATGATACTATTAGTAAATCATGAAGTGATAAGGACAATCATAAGAAGTCCTACAAATCATGGAGGGATAAGTTTGATCGTATTCTTAAAATTATCAAAAGAAATATGGTTGGTGACAAGGACTTCCAAAGAGTAACAAATTCCTACTGATTAGATGTGGTAGTTTATTAGAGAAAGGAAACTCCATCTGATGGTAATGATATCTTTTTCGTTTTTTAGTTGCAGTAGCTAAAACTGTAATCTTTCCTTCCTTATCTTGTACAAGTGCTATATATGTATTAATCTATATATATAGAGAGAGAGAGAGAGAGTTTTTTCCCCCTCTATTTTGACATTGGCCATATATTCAAAATCATTGTAACATTTTTAGTTAACTTTCTTCCGTGTACTTGAGATCAATGTATGTAAGAAGTACAGCACAGCTTGTGGCTATGACTGTTGCTACCTTCCTACTATTTCTCTTTATATCAAACCAGAGTTTGTCTATTTTGGCTCATTTAAGTTTGTCTATTGAGTATATACGCACCACGTTCATCCCTTGTATTTCTCTCCACCTTAATTCCTTAGAATTTTAATTTTTAACATATTATTAGTGGATTTTTGTGATGATTTTTTGCAGTTGGATATGTCTTTTATGATTGGTTATTTTACAAATCTTGACTTTCCTTGGTATATAAATTACACATAAATAAATTTTAGATCGTACTCCAGAAATCAACATTTATATCGTCATAGTTTCAATAAGCAATTTGATTCGTAAATCATCAAAAATAAATATACAGCTTAAAGGAGGAAGTGGAATCGGGTATGCTATAGTCCAGAAAAGCATACCCGATCAAAGCCAAGCCCAGCTTTCAATAACACACTACAGTACCTGGCTTTGGTTGACCTGACAAAACAAAAAGAAGAGCGCATCGCGTTGCATGACCTTGGCATGTAAGTTGATAAGTATCCAAATCCAATAAATAATACACAGGGTCCAGTCCAGGCCTAGCTGTCTTCAATTTCATTTTTATTTTCTTTTCCGTTCCATTATTTGTTTCTAGCCAAGTCCAACAATACTACTAATAATAATACATAAGAGGTTAGAAAACAGAACTCTCTCTCTCTCTCTCTTGTATGGACTATGGATGGATAGATATGTAGAATCAAAGTAGAAGAGGAGGAGAGAAGAGTAAACGGGCAAACAAACAAAGTGTAGAAGCAGAAGGAGTGATTGTACCGATGGACCTCAAAGACGCCTCCTTGTTCTCCAACCACCTCCAGCAAAACCATCACCGTCTCGACTCCACCGTCCGTTCACCTAAAATTTTCGACCGCTACACATCTTCATCTTCAGACGACGAATCAGAACCTTCCAATTCCTCCATGGAAGCCACCAGCAAGCGCCTCGATTACATGATCCAATTCTTGGACCGCAAGCTTTCCACCCCTGTCAACGCCGACAAGTCCTCCTGTGCTTTACCTGAATTTGTTGGAAGAGGAGGTGGAAGCGGCATCTTCAGGCTTCCCCTTCCGGCCTCAGTGGACCGGGATCGCCCACCATTCCTTGAAGTCAGACCCCAACCCTTAAGGGAAACTCAAATCGGCTGTTTCGTACGAAGCATTGCTTCGACTCCCGCTCAATTGTGGGCCGGAAAGGAAGACGGCAGCTTGCTAGTATGGGACTTTGACCAACTGTATGGTGGGAATAAGGACACAGCTCCTTACAAAGAGTCGTCCATGTCGTCGACTGCGGCTGCGGCAGTCTTGTGTATGCTTGGAGATGAAGCCACTGGAATGGTGTGGACTGGACACAGAGATGGTAGGATTAAGTCATGGAAGATGCACATTTCTTCCAATTCCTTCAAGGAATCCTTGTCTTGGTTTGCTCATCGTTCTCCTCTTCTCTGTCTCATCATTTCTTCTTACGGTTAGTTCTTTGTTCTTCTATTCCTCCTTCTCTTTCCTTCTAATTGCAAGCCAACTCACTAACCCATATATGTTCTAATATTTCAATTTCTCTTCTGTGTGATCCAGGAGATGTTTGGTCTGGTTCCGAGGGTGGTTCTATCAAAGTATGGCCCTGGGAATCTATTGATAAGTCCTTTTCTTTTCCCATTGAAGAAAGACACATGGCTGCTTCCTTAATGGAGAGGTCTTACATTGACCTCAGAACCCAAGTTGCTGCTAGTGGCTTTACCAATGCTTTCAATTCTGATATTAGATACTTGCTCTCTGATTATTCTAGAGCCAAGGTGTGGAGTGCTAGTTATCTCTCTTTTGCCTTGTGGTATGCCTTTTGTTCGTTTGCTCTTGTTTCTGACTTTCATGTCGCAGTAGCTAATCATTCATCGTAGAACTAGATTGATTTTAAGTTTAAATCTAGAGCACAATTTGTTATTTAAGCTGATTGTTTTGCTTTTGCAATCACCTTAGATTTCCTTTTTGTTATTGTAAAATGAAAAGGCTAACGTATATCATTTGGTTTGTTTTGAAGGGATGCCCGTACAAAGGAGTTGGTAAAAGTGTTAAACATAGATGGCCAGATTGAACGAATGGACATGTTATCAGGCCAGGAAGTTATTTGGGAAGAGGAGATGAAGACCAAAACTTTTGCTGGATCAAAGAAAGAAAAGATACAAAACTCATTTGGTTTCTTACAGCGTTCACGTAATGCAATAATGGGAGCAGCTGATGTTGTTCGTCGTGTTGCTGCAAAAGGTGGTTTTGGAGAGGATAATCGGAGAACTGAAGCACTCATTACAACAACTGATGGAATGATCTGGACTGGATGTACTAGTGGCTTACTTGTTCAGTGGGATGGAAATGGTAACCGTCTGCATGATTTCCTGTACCATCCTTTTGCTGTTCAGTGTTTGTGTCCAGTTGGTTCACGGATATGGGTGGGATATGCAAGCGGCAATATCCAGGTATTGGACCTTGAGGGTAATTTGATTGGAGGATGGGTAGCTCACAGCAGTCCCATAATAAGCATGGCTATTGGGTCTGGTTATGTTTTCACTTTAGCTAATAATGGGGGTATACGGGGATGGAATATTGTGTCTCCAGGACCCATTGATAGAATATTGTGTTCAGAGTTGGCTGGCAAAGAATTTTTGTATACAAGGATAGAGCATTTTAAAATATTGGCTGGTACATGGAATGTGGCACAAGGAAGAGCCACTCGTGACTCACTTTCATCCTGGATAGGTTCCGCAGCCGGAGATGCTGGGATTGTTGTGGTTGGCTTGCAAGAAGTTGAAATGGGTGCTGGTGTTCTTGCAATGTCGGCAGCAAAAGAAACTGTAAGGCATTTCATTTTCTGTGTTAACCAAAATAGAGAAAAGGAAAAACCAGAAAGCAAAATGATCTTTGAAGCATATTACTTATGGTTAGCTTCCTAATAGGTTTGAATTTCAAAGGATATATCAATCCTCCTATACTCGAAGTTAATGTTTCAGATTCTTAAAGGAATTCGTTGTTTTAGTTTGCTCTTCATCTCAAATGATGATAAGGCGCTGAACTAATTTTTTGGTTATATTAATTAGTTATGATTAAGGTTTATGTTATAGACGCTTGGGCTTCTTTTATTCCTGATATGTGGAATTTGGTCAATGATTACATTCGCTTGAGTGGTACAACTATAAATTCAAAACTCTGAATATTCTCTAGAATCTTTGGCTTTTGGTGGAAATGTGAGCCGTTACTAGCGTTTGTTGTTTGTTTTTCTTTTCCTTTGTAGCTACGTAATCTAATGCGTTGAAAGTTGAATTGATAGCTCAAGATTTCTTTGGAATTGGCAAGATCAACTTCTGCCTATGGAAAAATGCCTAATAAACAATTTATGGCAATCTTTGAGGTGGAAAATAATTTCAAGTTGAAAAGGTTTGGAAACTCAAGATAGAACATAGCTGAAGTGAGTAAAGAATATCAAGAATTCATAATTAAGTGGATGGAGAGATTATGAACGAAATTGGTGGGACATACTTGTGCAAACTCAAGTGAGATAGAGTGTTGAGGGATCTTCTATACTCTCAAACTTTCTTAAGTTAGTTGTCTGGTGGATTGCTTCATTTGTTCTGGTTAAAGTTCAGAAATTCAAAAAGATAAGAAGAAATGAACATCAACACATTGTCACTGTTATATGGGTTTATTGTATTCCTTTTAGTCCCCGGGAATCTCTGGTTTTATTATGAATCCAAACTTACTTTTGACTACAGGTAGGACTTGAGGGGAGCTCTGTTGGCCAATGGTGGCTAGATATGATAGGCAGAACCTTGGATGAAGGGTCAACATTTGATCGTGTTGGTTCCCGGCAGTTAGCAGGCTTGCTTATTGCTGTATGGTTAGTTTATATGATAATTTCTGATTGGCTAAAACTGGTTTTAAATAAGCCTTAACCTGGCATTGATGTGTGGTTAGTTTTCTTTTGGCCATAATTCATTTTGGTCTGTTATTTTTAGTTTCACCTATTAGTAGAGAACTGTCTTAAGAATGTAATTTGCCGCTCTTCTTTATTTATGTTTGTTCTTGAGTGGGATGGTGAGTGAAAGGGCAGCTTATTACAAGTTTATATCCTGAAATGCAATACATAGAACATCTGATTCAATTAGTTCATGATTTCCTCTCAATTTGTACAAAATCTTTATTATTTTATATTTTCTTAAAGATTAGGCATATACAGTTTGTTTTTTAATCTTTAATGCACATTCGTTGTTGGATATCTTGTTTCTTATAGTTGAAGCATTTTCTTTTAGGGTGAGAAATACCCTGAAAGCTCATGTTGGTGACATTGATGCTGCTGCTGTTCCATGTGGATTTGGTCGTGCCATTGGCAATAAGGTACATACTCATGGTATTTAATGATCTCATGAAGATTTTGTGGATATGTAGCTGTTTCTTGATACAAAGAAATCGTCTTTTATATTGTGTAGATAAATTATGTGTTTGTCAACAGCAACCTTTGTTATGCGTATTCTCATTGTACCTATTTGTCTTCTGTCCAGGGAGCTGTTGGTTTGAGGATTAGAGTCTATGATCGGGTTATGTGTTTTGTCAATTGTCACTTTGCAGCACATCTAGAAGCAGTTAATCGTCGTAATTCTGATTTTGATCATGTATACCGTACAATGACTTTCAGTCGACCTCCAAACATGTTTAATGCTGCAGCTGGTATGGTGTCATACCTGTTATTGTCTTGCTCGCTTGCCTGCTCAATGTATTTATCTTGGCTTGTTTATAGATCTGGCTTGCCATTGCTCCTTTCTGTTGCAGCTGGTGCTTCATCTGCAGTCCAGATGCTTCGTGGCACAAGTGTATGTAAATTTATACATGCTTGATAGACCTGCCTTCAGTTGCTTTCCATGAAAGTGACTTCAATTTATATAACTCGAGTAAGTCTTGGTGCTTGTGCAGGCTATGAGCGCCAACTCTGCTGAAGGAATGCCTGAATTATCTGAGGCAGACATGGTCATATTTCTTGGAGATTTTAATTATCGACTGGATGGTATTTCATATGATGAAGCAAGGGATTTTGTGTCTCAAAGATGTTTTGATTGGCTTAGAGAAAGGGATCAGCTTCGAGCAGAAATGGATGCTGGGAATGTCTTCCAAGGAATGCGAGAAGCTGTTATTAAATTTCCACCCACATACAAGTTTGAGAAGCATCAACCTGGTTTGGCAGGTATATTTGATATTAAATGGCCTACTTACCTACATGATTTAGGTCTGTCCAATGTGGCAATAGTAACAATGGACGGAAAAAGAAAATGGCGGAACAGAAAAGATCTTGCTAATCATTCAACTACATTGTTTGCAGTTACAGACAATTACTAATAGCATAAACTATTTATATGCAGGTTACGATTCAGGTGAAAAGAAGCGCATTCCTGCCTGGTGTGATAGAATATTATACCGTGATAGTCGGGCCGCTTGGGTTTCTGAATGCAGTTTAGAATGCCCTGTTGTCTGTTCTATATCAGAGTAAAATTATCTACTACCATTCATAGCAATTAAGTGCAACCTGCAAAAATATGTCAACTGCCTTCTTAAATCAACCAATCATTATCTTTTACCAGAGCCATCTTTTGATAAACCACATCAAGTCAAGCATTTAGTATTCCCGTTTTCATACTTTTAACTTGTAGATTATATATACTTCAAAAAGCCCTTGTCTGCACATGATTGTGATTTGATTTGATACATGGGCTAAAATCTTTTATATAGGTATGATGCTTGCATGGATGTGACTGACAGTGATCACAAGCCTGTCCGTTGCATTCTTAATGTTGATATTGCGAGAATTGATGAGTCAATAAGAAGACAAGAATTTGGAGACATTGTTCGGTCAAATGAGATCAGACGCATACTAGAAGACCTTTGCGAGATTCCGGAAACTATAGTCAGCACAAATAATATAATCCTTCAAAACCAGGACACGACCATTTTGCGTATCACCAATAAATGTCAGACGAACAATGCTCTGTTTGAAATAATTTGTGAAGGTCAATCTACAATTAATGAAAATGGGCAGGCATCGAACCATCATCCAAGGGGTTCCTTTGGCTTTCCACCATGGCTGCAGGTAAGTAATGATGATTCTTGTAAAAAATGCCAAATTTACAAGCATCTCCCAAAGAGCCTTGGGAATTGATTTGTTGTCTGAATTTGCAGATCTGAATCAAATAGAAAAGATTGATTGCGTGAACAATGTTGCAAAATTTTCGTAGATACTAATATCCCGTTTTGCAGAGTCTTAAAATGTTTTTTTGTATTGAAACAGGTAATTCCTGCAACTGGAATAATCAGACCGGACCAAATTGCGGAGGTATCTGTTCATCTGGAAGATTTCCCAACACTGGAAGAGTATGTAGATGGTATTCCCCAAAACTCATGGTGTGAAGATACTAGAGACAAGGAAGTAATATTGGTGGTCAAAGTGCACGGTGATTATAACAGTACAATTGACACGAGAAATCATCGTATACGTGTGCGCCACTGTCGTTCAGCTCATACAGCACGAACTGAAGCAAATGCAAATGGATCCAGGCAGGTCCAGGTGAATCTTCTACACCGGTCAGATTACCAACGCCTTAGCAGCTCTTATGATGTGGTTGACCACCTCCGTAATCTCCATAGTCCTTAGTGGGAGTTTCATCTCTAACGAACCAGCTCCTTTCTTGGGGAGTCTCCATAATCATAGTCGAGTTGTTTGAAAAGTAATGTTGATGTAAATATGGGGACCCTTTTCCGTGCCTGTCTTTCATTTTTTAGAAGTGATATGTGCCAACTTCTTTCGTAACTTTCCCCTTTAGGATTGTTTTTGGGTGAAGTGTACATACTATGTAAGGAAGGAGATAAAAAGATATGGCAGGAAACCAATGAAGCAGGTTGTATGCTGCTTGTCTTTCTTTTGTGATGTGTGAATATTTAGGAGTGATAGTGAATATTTAGGAGTGATGCAGCTAAAACAGTAAGGTGATACTTGTCATTGGGTTTTTTTTCATGAAATTATACGATCATACGCTTATACTTGAAGTGAGTAGGGCGTACTTTGTAAGAAAATGAGGGGGGAAAGTGGCAAGTTATGTTAAAAAGTAACATAAACAGGGAATTACTTGTATATAATTAATAATTTGCACAGTAAGTTTTGAATTTCGTTCCGTCGGAGAATGGAATGAAATAAGGGTTTTATGATTTGGGTGTAAATACTGGTTAGTACCAGCCTATTTTATTTGATACTAGTTAGTACTAACTGGTATTTTATAATACTGGCTATATATAAGTTGGTACCGAAAATTTTGAAAAATATAGGGATTTATTAGCAAAATTTAAAAAAAAAAGTTTTTTAGTTAGTTACTTAGTTCAACTTTTATTGTGATTTTT
>JAOTAZ010070561.1:0-16717 GCA_025629785.1 Erythroxylum oxycarpum | reverse complement strand
TAATCATTGTAGAATCTAATTGAAAGGTGAAATTGTAATCAATGCTTAAACATACAATGATTGAGTAAGATATGCATCTGATTTGGTTCATTTTTAGGATGTGTAAAGCCTTATCTGATTTGAGTAGTTATAGAAAACTACTTAGGCTGAAGTTAGGAGAATAGTTTATAAACAATAAGCTAAAATGTGGCTAAATGACATAGGAAGTTACAAGAGAGATGCCTCACGCTGAAGTTAAGAATAATGCTAGGTAGTTAGCTAGAACTTGAGAAGCGGAGAAAACTGCCTAAAGTTGAGAAGGGTATAGAAATTCGCCAACATCATGATAGGATAGATACACATAATCTCCGTAAAGACAATATCTAAACATATAAATACTAAGAAAAACAATGAAACCACTCCAAACTCCTTTATGTTATTATATTCCAATTTTCTTTACATTGTGCATTCTTCTTTATTATCTTAAATTCCCTTGTAGCTTGTACTTTCCTTTTACTTACATTAAATTGTTTCTTACTTCAATACATTTCAGCATCTTAATAGTTTAGAATTTCGCGTTTTTAAGTCTTTGGATACTTGTTGATATTGTCGGTAAAAAGTTCGAGTACAAATTCCAAGAGAATTTGTCCTTAACATGCTTGAATTCTAAAATGACACTAATAAATACTAAATTTGATTATGTTCATTTTGACATCAATCATTATTATTCAAAAGCAAATACTGTTGTTAAGGAAAATCACAATGTTAAGTTATAAATGTCAAGCAAGGAATATAAAAATTAAATATACTACCATGTAAACTTCGCGAGTATCTCCAAGCAACACCTGCAGTGGATAGAGTACTTCCAGCAAGACAGAATTGCACTGCTTCCCTAGCAGTCTTCAGCTGATAGAGGAAAATGGGAAAAAAGATTAACTTCAAAAGAATGGACAACTAAGTATTACGCATTATATCAGCCATAAAGGAGGAATTACTGCAACTATGAAACAGAAAGTCAACTGATGTACATAAATTAATTTCAAAGCTACATTGACACCAACGCAACAAAAATGAGAGGTCCAACAACAAAATTTCTTCATATTAATTCCATTTCAAAAGATTTGCAGTTTTGTCAAAGGCTAACCATGTGACGAGCCTCAAACTCTTAAAAGATG
This sequence comes from Erythroxylum oxycarpum, assembly GCA_025629785.1. NCBI lineage: Eukaryota > Viridiplantae > Streptophyta > Magnoliopsida > Malpighiales > Erythroxylaceae > Erythroxylum > Erythroxylum oxycarpum. The sequence continues at coordinate 15,563 of JAOTAZ010070561.1, read as the reverse complement.
GTTATGGTTAACAAGAAAGAAAACTAAAGCAATCACATAACTGGTGACATAGTTCCTGAATGGGTACATGCTAAAGCAGAGGAAGCATTAAGCATAATCTCCGAACTATAAATACAGAACAATAAACTAAAGCCAAATCGAAGAGCCACTTATAGGATTGCACTAAGTATCTGTATAACTAAAGCCAAATCGAAGAGCCACCATTCCTGAATTACAGACACTAATACGTTCATCAACAACTGCAATGCATTACATTATTGATCAACGACTTCAATGCATTACATTCTTAATGCATTACATTATTGTGGGTTTATCAGATAAACAGATAAACCCACAATAAACCCTAGATTTATCGCAAATTTGTTGAACTGCTTACCTCAACCAACACCCCGATGTACAGTAGACGACAGAAGCACGCCAACTCGTCAAGCAACACAACGCTTCCAAAGGCGGTGGCTAGACGGAAGATAAGAGACGGATGGTGGCTAGACGGAAGATAAGAGACGGATGGAGGCTCAACGGAGAGGGAAGGTTGCTCCAGGGAGAGGGCGCAGGTGGCACGACGGAGACCTAATTAACGGTGGCAGATAAGAGACGGAGAACTAATTAACGCGGGCGAGAGCTAAACGCGGGAGAGAGAGCGGGAGTTGAAAACAAAGAATTAGACGTCTATATTTAGATGGCCTTTCCTGACGTCTAACTCTACAAGATGTCGTGGATATTTCTTTCCCACGTCCTGATACTAAAACGACGCAAAAAACATGGCAATTCAACGACGTCTGCATACAACGTCAACGAATGTTCCCACCTATCGTGACGTCTAAACAGACGTCGTAAATTCCTCTGACATTTCGCGACGTCTTATGCGAAGACGACGCCAAATGTTTAGTTTTGTTGTAGTGCATGAACATGTGAAGTGTTTATAAAGATGAGTTTAAGTGAGTTTAACGATATGAAATGAAGATTTGGTAAAGTGGTGATATAAAGTTGATAAAATGAAAAGTGCAGAAATTAGTAAATGTTCTGTTTTTATTGTTAGTGTGTAATCTTGAATTTTGATATGTTATGGATGATTTTGAATTGTAATGGAAGCCGAAAAGAGGAGAAAATATTGGAGTCATAGATTGAATGAGAAATCTAGAAAAATATTGGAAGGAGAAGAAGGAGAAATATTCAGTGAAAAAGAGAATAAAGAAGATGAATAAAACGTAGTAAAGTTTTTCGCGGCGAACTTAAAGGATTTGGTCTTTGGAAAAGATCATCGCGGGCAACTCTTTGGTGGTTTGTCATGGCCAACTTGTAAGAATTCACGAGGAATTTTCCTCTCTGGAATAGTTCATTGTGGCCAACTTTTTCCTGCAAAGCTTGAACATGTTTCAGTATTTTAGGTACAACTTGTTCTGTAGTTATTTGAATTGAGTACTTTTTGATTTGGAGTACACTAGAGACATAGGGCTACAAATTGTCTTAAGAAATCGAGTTTGAATTCAATCTCTAAGAATTTCAATGTCTGGATGGAAGTTGAGCACAGAATACCGTTCCAGTATAAGATCAGTCCGAAAATGTTTGGGCTATAACTTTCAAATTTTCTAAGCCAAATTGTATGATCTTCGTGTCATTAGAAACTTAATACTTGGTGAACAACTTTCTAGAAAGAAGTATTATCAAATTACCTCACTTTCTTGATGAGAATAATTAGGCAAATTGGACCCGAAAGTTGGTCGTGAGATAAATATAGGTTGAGAAATTCAGTATGGATAATGTGACAAAATTAAAGATAAGAAACCCAAAATTTGTCATGAACATGCATTATACATATTTAGTATACATGAAACTGCATAAATGATTTCATAATCATGCACAATAGTGATATATGATTATATTAAATGTTATAGAGGAGCTCATAGAGCGAGCGACCACTTCCAGATATTGTCGGGACTTTGAGGCAATAAGCAAAAAGGGGGCTTTTGTAAGTAATTTAGATGGTTAATTTTGTAAGTAATTCATTAAGTAATTCTGTAAGAAATTTTTGATAGTTTTGCTTTGACTATTTTGTTAGCTATAGATTTTGGACCATTGAATGATTTGCAAAGCTATAAAAATGTGATATGCTTGAGTACATGGTATGAAAAAATTGATTGATATGTGAAATAAATTTCAGAAATTTTTATTTTTGATTCTGTTAAGTCCTATTTGTGGGTAAATAGACATGTCTAGAAGGGTCTGCAGCTGCTCTTGTGACACTTTGGTGTCGATACTTTGGTCTCTTCTCTGACACTTCGGTGTCAAGACTTTGCTTTCTTCTATATAAGTCTCGTTACCCGCTTTTATAAATGGATTAGTAGTCATTTGATTTTGTATTATGATATATGTTTGATTCTGACATAACAAAATTGTGTTATGATTCTGAAGGGTCTATGCCTTGTTGTGATATTCAATTCTATTAATTATAAAGTCTGTTATTAAATGCATTATGTCTGATTTATTGTTAAAGCAATGTTTTAATGCATGTTTATTCTGTTACATGTTTCAGTATGATGAGTTATCACTTTATGCTTAGATTAGTTATTACTCACTAAGCTATGTGCTTAGCCTGGTGGATTTTCCCCATGTAGGTTCAGGGTAAGGATTATAAAGATTGGGACAAGTCAACCACAATGGCCAAAGGAGATTGATTTTGTTTGTCAAAATGTATTTTTGAGTTTATTTTTGGGTTGTATATGATGTATATGTCTTTTGAATTTGACTGCAGGTTTGTAATAACCTAAACTCATATTGGTTTTCGAATTTAAGATATTTAATGTATGTTTGTTTAAGATTCTGGAAATGCATGTATGAAATGTTTCGTATGTTATGTTTTGGATTTTGGTTTCGGTTCTATATTATCTATATTTGTGTATGGCACTTTGTGTTAGACCCCTAAGTCTAGACTGCGAGATTTTGCGAGTGTTGGCAAGCCTTGGCCAATGCTTAGCACGCACGTCGACACGAGGAAGGCGTGTTGACGAGAGAACAAGGTAAAGTCTTGAAAGTAAGCGAGCAAAACCTGAGGAACTTGTAAAGTAGGAAAAGGATGCGGGAAGTATTGGCATAGATCTCGAGAGTAGACGAGATTCGATACGCATGGGCACGCGTAGGCGCCCATTGGCGAAAATCTTCGACGAGACGTGAGATTCGGATGCAAGGCCACATGGAGTTGAAAAACTAAGTCATACGAGACTCGAGAGTGCGCGAGAAGGTGCAAAAGCATGTAAGACCCCGCGAGGATGTGCGAAGGCATACCAGCGCGACAAGGTGCTTAAGCACTTGACTTCGGCAAGGCAAATCGAAGATATGTGAACTGTAGCGCCCCTTACCGCAGGGTATACACCGGGACTCCTGTAGGTCATACCGATACATATCCTACGATAAAAGTGCGCTACGAACAATCACTACTATGCTTCACATGGCATCATAATATTAAATATTAATATAAAATCGTGAACTTTTTGAAACTAAAATTTTCCTCATTGCATTTCATCAAAAATCAGAAATTTATACAACTGTCATTGTGTACTGTCTGTACATCACTCTAAAAGCTTAGAACAATTTGCTACATAACAAGGACAAAACATCAGTCCTAACTAGGTCATCCTAAAAGTCCCAGCTGACCGACCTGTGAGCTATGACTTCTCTTGCCAACACGATCTACATGGCAGGAAAAGTCCCTCTAGAGCTAGGAGTCTACTCTCGGTCCTGAAAAGACAACGTTGCAATTTTGGTGAGTTTTGCGAACTCAGTGAGGTAACCATCATCGATGGTTCACTCAATTCATGCAACACTTAAGCAGCAATTTACAGTTATTTCACATTCAGAAGTATCACATGATTGCACTCAAGCAAATCACAGTACATTCACAATTACACGTTCAGCAGTATCACAATTGCATATTCAGAAGTACCACATGATTTTGGACCTGCACCCAATTAAAATTATTCAATCAAATGCATATGAAATGTGATGTGACACTTTTTCCACTTATTACGGTGTTGTGACCGAGCGCCTAAAACTGTCCCAATATGGGCGCATTAATCGTTGAGCCTGAGGCTCTGAAATCACTGTGAGCTCGAGGCTCGAGGCCCAAGTACGGTGAGCTTTTAGCTCTCGGTGGCTGCTTCGATCACAACTGTCATTATCTGATCATACATTCATGTATGCAATGCATATGTCACAATTGAGCAGCAATTGTATCGCAATTAATCCACATGTCGCAATGTATCACATTATAATAGGTAGTTCACAGATTCACAAACAAATAACACTTCTATGTCATAGCTCCTAATACATTGGACCTTCTGTCCGGAATCCACAATCATATTCAATCACAAACCCACCATTATCTCCACACTAAACATGTAATAATTGAGAGAGCCATCTAGGTCACTCACCGATTGCTTCCGAAGCTAATGCCTGGAAGTCTCGGCAACGTCTGTGGCTCGACGTTCCAACTGCGCCTTTATACAATTCAAATACACATATATCACAATCTGTACAAATCGGAAATATGTAATAATGTACATGTAGCGATTAAAAATATGTACAATGCATGTTTGTGACATTCCCGGCATTATTCCAAAAATTCTCATCACAAAAATTCCCTCTAAAAATTAGAAATCTAAAAACACCAAAATTACTTAATTTGGACTTCTATAGGTCCAAATATTAATAAAACATGGACCAAAAAAATAATTACTCGATCCCCTTACTTTGACCTAATCAATCCACGTCAATTTCATCTATAAAAATTTCCAATTTTACATAGAAATAAAATTAAATAATTCACGAATCCGATGCCTCGAGAATTAGGTCAATCGGATGTCGGACGGAAAAGTTATTCACAAAAGAAGGCATAAATCCAAATAAAACAATTAATTAGCATATATATAAAATAAATAAATAAATAAATGCCTCGCGAGTGCGAAGCATCACCCCGCGAGCTTCCGCCCTAATATTCTTTTTTTTAAACACTAAAAATCCCTTGTCTTTTAACATGCATAACTTCAGATCTAGAAGTCCAATTTTTGCAAATTTGGTGTCTATGGAAAGAGCAAGGAAAGTTCTACAAGTTTCATGCAGGACACAAAAATCAATTTCACTTCTAAGGGTGTCAAAAATGCAATCAAAGTTACTGCCTTCACATGAACTTTCAAACAGTACAATATTTTTCAAAAATCATATCTTTCCATTTCCTTTGTCAAAAATTCCAAACTTTATGTCAAAAGAAAGGTCAAAACGTGTTCTACAACTTTCATGGACAACTTGGAAGCAAATTCAATCTATAAACAAATCAAATTCTTAACCAAAGTTTCTGCCTCTATAAGTCATCCTCAACAGTAACACAACCTTCCAAAAATCATAACTTTTTATATCCTTGTCCAAAAATTCCATACCTTATAGCAATGAAAAGATCAGAAAACATACTATAATTCTCATGAAGAACTTAGAAGCAAATTCCATCTCTACCTAGATCAAATGCTCCCATTATTGTGGCTGCCCTGTTTAAGGGTGTTAAGTCAACATATTACCTAAACCATGTCCAAACTTTACAAATTCATAACTTACAATCCTTATATCCAAAATTCGCATATTATACCTCATTACAAAGCTGAAACATTCCTCTACAACTTTTCATAAGACCATTTAAGCTAATTGAGACCATAACAGTCTAGAATTTTACTTCAAAGTACAGTACTTACAAAACCTACATTTAGGAATATGTTCCAGCACAATGTACATTAACATCTTAAAATCAACAGGTCATAACTCTCAACCTAAAAATCAAAAAATGTCATACTTAGTGGCGATAGAAAGCTAACAAGAAAATATTCAAATTTCATTAAGACCAATTGAGCAAATTCAACCTAGATCAACCCAGAAAAATGCATCAAATTTTCAGGTCACATTTCTCGATTACTGTTCATGCTGCACACATAACTCACATTCAATGCAAAATTTAAAACCCTTCAATTGACAATTGGACAGCACTTCCTTCATAAGAATTCTATCCAAATTCCTCACGTTTAATTCAAGCCAAACCTCATCTCAATTGCTTAACCGTACAAAAAGTTAGACCAAAACATTGAAACATGTACAAAACAAATTTTCCAGATTTGCAACCTCACTCTCATTTTACATCTTCTATACCTTTTCTAAACCAACCAACACTCAATTTACTTCATATATCCACCATAACTAACTTCCAACCTATCCTTAAACTTTAGTCCACAAAATTGCAGCACACACAATCAATCATCTTGCTTTAAGAATCACTCATCTACTCTCCTTAAAATCAATCCAAACCAACTCAATTTACCTATACTACATAACATATCATTCATTCACTTCTACCTCATCAATCATCAATCAACCAAGGAATTAACATACCCATATAATCAAAGCACAATTTCATGCAATTAGTGCACAAACATCACAAATAATGCATTTAAGTAACAATTTATGCCATAAAACACAATCTTACCTAAGTAAGCTTCAAATTCTTCAATTCTCCAAACTTTTCACCACTTCTCTACTTTCCTTCGAACACCATATGATCATTACTATCACGAGGCTTAGGTTTGTATTTATATGTAAACAAAGGAAGCGAAGCAAAGTGGAAGGAAGATAGGAAGATGAGTAAGAAAAATCAAAAGGAAAAATAAGTTCCAGTACTGGAAACCAATCAGTTCACCGCTTGGTGATTTTTTTCGGTCCAGAAATTTTCCCTGAAATTTTCCATAAAAATTCCTAAAATTCTCCAAAAATGTAAAACACACAACAATCCACTCGAATAAATTTTTCAAGCACAAATATCACATTTTTCACAAAAATCAAATTTATAGACACATATGCCCGAAAATGTCATGAATGCATGTACAATCATGTGCATGCGCAAAAATTTCCATGCACATATATATAAAGGCCATATTATGCATGAACATGTCGAGATACGTATACACACTCATAACTCGTCCCAAATTACTATTTTACCCTTCCCATCAATGATGGGTTGTTACAACTCTCCCCTCCTAATAAAAATTTCGTCCTCGAAATTCTTACCTGTTTGGTCGAACAGGTGAGGATACTATCTCCTCATATGCTCCTCTGTCTCCCAAGTTGGTTCTTCAGTTGAGTGGTTACTCCATAGGACTTTCACCAATGGGATAACCCTGCTCCTCAACTGCTTAACCCGTGATCCCACAATCTTGACCAACTCCTCAACATAACTCAGATTGCTAGCCACCTCAATCTTCTGAGCCGGTATCACATATGTCGGGTCCGATCGGTATCTCCGGAGCATACTCATATGGAAGACATTATGCAATAGAGACATCTCATTCGGTAAAGCCAACTTATAGGCCAAAGGTCCATTCCTCTCAATGATCTCATAAGGACCAATTTACCTAGGGCTCAACTTGCCCTTTTTACCAAATCTCAGCACACCTCGCCATGGTGACACTCGTAGGAACACTCTATTTAGCACATTATATTCTATATCCCTCTGATGCTGAGCCACATAGCTTTTCTGTCTATCCTGAACCGCTTTAATTCGGCTCCGAATCAGTTTCACCTTATCCACTGTATCCTGAATCAGCTCTGGGCCCTCAACCATTCACACACCCTCTTCATCCTAATACAGAGGCGGTCGACACTTTCTTCCATATAAGGCCTCATATGGTGCCATCCCGATGCTACTGTGATAATGATTATTATATGCAAATTCAATCAAGGCTAAATATTGGTCCCATGCTCCTCTAAACTCCAATACACAAGCCCGAAGCATATCCTCAACAGTCTTAATCGTTCACTCACTCTGTCCATCAGTCTGAGGATGAAATGTTGTACTAAAATTCAACTTGGTACCCATAGCAGATTGCAAACTCTTCCAGAACCTCGAAGTAAATCTCAGATTCTGGTCTGATACTATAGACACTGGAACCCCATGCAGTCTCACTATTTCAGTCACATACTTTTGGTCCAGCTGATCAAGTGAATTATTCTCCCTTACTGGCAATAAATGGGCCGATTTAGTTAACCGGACCATTATGAACCAGATAACATCATGTTGCCTCAGAGTCTTAGGCAATCCCATGATAAAGTCCATAGTGATTCATTCCCATTTCCACTCAGGAATAGGCAACGAATGGAGTTTCCCCACTGGAGCTTGGTGCTCAACTTGAACTTGCTGGCACATCACACACCTGAAGACATACTCTGCCACCTGCTTCTTTATGCCAGGCTACCAGAAATGCTGCTTTAAAGTGTTATATATCTTGGTAGTACCAGGATGCATAGCATAGGCGACCATATGAGCTTCCTTCAGAATCTCTCGCCTCAAATCATCCACATCAAGCACATATAACCGCTGTCCCAACCATAAAGTCTCATCTCTCAATTCAAATTCTGAATTCGAATCTGCCTTTACTTTCTCAATCAGCTTCACCATAACGGGATCCTTGTGCTGAACTCTCCTGATCCTATCATGTAGCATCGGTCTAAGTTTCAAAGTGGCTATTAAAGCTCCACCCTGCTCCAGATTCAACTGCACATTCAAAGCTCTCAACTGAATCAAATTAGGCAAACTTAGTACCTGAATCTGAGCTGCACTGATATGAGACTTCCTGCTCAAAGCATCTGCCACCACATTGGCCTTCCCAGGATGGTACTCAATAGTACAATCATAATCCTTAAGCAGCTCAATCCATCTCCTCTGCCTCTAATTCAACTCCCTCTAACTCAGCAAATATTTCAAACTTTTATGATCAGTAAAGGTTTGGAAAGTCTCATCATATAAGTAATGTGTCCAAATTTTTAGTGCAAAAATAACTGCAGCTAAATCTAAATCATGCACGGGATAATTTACTTCGTGAGACCTCAACTATCTCGAGGCATAAACAATCACTCTGCCATGCTGCATCAAAACACACCCCAAACCCTGATGCGATGCATCACTATACACCTCATAACCTCCAGTCCCTGATGGAATAGCCAACACCGGTGCAGTAGTCAACCGATGTTTCAGCTCCTCAAAGCTCTTCTGGCACTTCTCAGTCCATCTAAATGTCACATTTTTCCTCAGAAGTTTTGTCAGAGGGGCTGAGATCAATGAAAACCCCTCGGCAAACCTCCAGTAATAACAAGTCAATTCTTGGAAGCTTCGAATCTCCGACACATTCCTTAGAGCTTCCCACTTCATCATTGCCTCAATCTTCTTTGGATCGACTTGTATACCTTCTCCAGTGACTATATGGCCTAGAAACACTACCTTATCTAGCCAGAATTCACACTTACTGAATTTGGCAGACAGTTGCTTCCCCCTCATAATCTGTAAAACAATCCTCAAATGCTCAACATGCTCCTTTCTACTCCTCGAGTACACCAAAATATCATCAATAAATACGATTACAAACTGATCAAGGTAGGGTTGAATGACCTTATTCATCAAGACCATAAAAGCTACTGGGGCATTAGTCAACCCAAACGGCATCACTAGGAACTCGAAATGCCCATACCTGCTCCAAAATGCACTCTTAGGAACATCAGCCTCTGCTATCTTTAGCTGATAATAGCCTGACCTCAGATCCAACTTAGTGACTACTTGAGCTCCCTGCAACTGATCAAAAAAGTCATCGATCCTAGGTAGTGGATACTTATTCTTCACTATCACTCAATTCAGCTGCCTATAATCGATACACAGCCTCAAAGTCCCATCCTTCTTTTTCACAAATAATACTGGAGCTCCCCAAGGTGAAACACTAGGTCTGATAAAACCCTTCTCCAATATCTCCTGCAACTGAGCCTTCAGCTCCCTCAGTTCCACAGGTGCCATCCTATATGGAGGTATAGATATAAGAGCAGTACCTGGAACTAGGTCAATAGTGAACTCTATTTTCCGATCCGGCGGTAAACCCAGTAACTCATCAGGAAACACATCTAGAAATTCCCTAACTACGGGAATGTCCTTCTCCCTAACTACGGGAATGTCCTGGAGCCTCTACTCACCTCTCGTATCAATAACATGAGCCAGATAGGCCTCACATCCTCCCTGCATCAACCTTAGGGAACTCAAGAAAGAGATCATCCGGGATGGCACTTCCTGACTAACTCCTCTGAACATTGCTCTAGGCTGACCAGGAGACTTTAAGACAACCTCCTTGGTGTAGCAGTCCATGATGGCCCTATGGGTAGTGAGCCAGTCCATGCCTAGAAGTACATCTATCTGCCTCATTTGTAACACTATTAGGTCTGCCTTTAACACTGCTTGATCAATCTGGATCGAGCATCCCTTGCAGACCTTGCCTAAAGCAGTAGTAATACCTAAAAGTGTACTCACCACTAGCCTATACTGTAATATCTCCCTATCCTCATGCAATCTACATGCCAAATGCGGCGCGATAAATGAGTATGTGGATCCTGGATCTAACAGTGCAAATGCTTCAAGACTAGAGATAAGAAGCACACCTGCTACCACATCTAGAGAATCTTGGGCCTCCTACCTAGTCATGGCATAGATCCTGGCTTGGGACTGCGGTCGACTGCCCCGTCCCTCAGTCCTCACAAAAGACCCCTCAGCTCTGCCTCGGCCTCTACCTCGGCCCCTCTGCCCGGATCCACCACCTCTACTCTGCTGCACCATGGTATTGCTCGCAGATCACCCACTGACAGCATACTGAGCTCCTATAGTAGCTGGGCAATCCCTGATTTGATGATCCATGGAGCCACATTTAAGGCAAGCTCCAATCATTCTCCAGCACTCGCCACTATGTCTCTTCTCACAATACTCACAAACTGGAGGAATCTGCCCTGTACCGCTACCCCTGCCACTGCCAGTCTGTGCAAACCTTACTCTCTACTTAAATCCATACTGCCTGGATCCTCCTGGTGACCTGAAGGTCCTACTTTGGCGTTTGCTAAAACTCCTACCAGAACTGCCCTGATTCTCACTCGGTCTCTTCCCCCTGGATCCCTGTCCAGTCTCAGGCTGTCTCTGCGTCATCAGCTGGTCAACTCGCACTGCAGCAGCCCTCATCTCTATGAAAGTACCCATATCTGACCTCGCTAACCTTGTTCTGATTTCCAAATTCAGTCCATTCTCAAACCGCCTACACTTGTATGTTTCTGTAGGGCTTAGCTTCTGTAGGGATTAGAGCAGTGGCATAAACCATCAATTCGTTTAATCAGACCTCATAATCAGCCACTGACGTTCTGCCTTGCTTTAATTCTAAGAACTCCTGCATCTTCATGTCCAAGTAGATTTTGGGCATGTAGTTGTCCCTGAAGACCCTCAGAAAGTCTTCCCACTTCAGTTGGCAAGGCCTGGTGGTACTGCCTGGGACAGTCTTCCACCATTGATATGCTGGGCCCTGCAAAAGAGACACTGCGTAATCGAACCTTTCATCAGGCTCGCCATCCATCTGGTCAAAAACCCTTTCTGTTCTCTCCAACCATCCTTTGACCTCCGCAGGGTCTGTGCTGCCGTAGAAGTCCACAGCTCCCTGCTTCCACAGCCTATCATACCTCCTTTCCCTTCTTTCGGGAATTCTAGGAGGCAACTGCTCAGCTCGAGGTATCGAGGACTCCTTACTAGCTCTTACCGATTCTTGGTCAACTGGTTGCTCAATTTGATCACCTAGAGCGGATGACCTATAACGAAACAAGAATTCTGATCAATTTCTGCATTTCTCACAATAATTCATGCCTACATATTTGACTAGTCCCAACAGATGTCAAACCATGCTCTGATACCACCTAAATGTAGCGCCCCCTTATCGCAGGGTACACACTGGGACGCCCGTAGGTCATTCCGATACATATCCTACGATAAGGGTGCGCTACAAACGATCATTACTATACTTCATATGGCATCATAATAATAAACATCAATATAAAATTACGAACTTTTTTAAAACTAAAATTTTCCTCATTGCATTTCATCAAATTCAGAAATTTACAACTGTCATTGTTTACGGTCTGTACATCACTCCAAAAGCTTAGTACAATTTGCTACATAACAAGGACAATACAATACATTAGTCCTAACTAGGTCATCCCAAAAGTCCTAGCTGACTGACCTGTGAGCCATTACTTCTGCCGCCAAAATGATCTACACAGCTCGAAAAGTCCCTCTGGAGCTAGGAGTCTACTCTCGAATCTGAAAAATAAGTTGCAATTTTGGGTGAGTTTGTGAACTCAGTGAGGTAACCATCATCAATGGTTCACTCAATTCATGCAAAACTTAAGCATATAACAGTTATTTCGTAAAGTCACATTCAGAAGTACCACAAGATTGCATTCAAGCAAATCACAATTATTTCACAACTGCACGTTCAGAAGTACTACATGGTTGTTAACACATAAGTCTAAGGCATTTTTTACTTTCACCCAGTCAAAATTATTCAATCAAACGCATATGGAATGCATATGTGACACTTTTCCCATTTATTACGGTGTTGTGACCGAGCGCCTAAATTGTCCCAATATGGGCGCATTAATCGTTGAGCCTGAGGCTCTGAAATCACTGTGGGCTCGAGGCCCAAGTACGGTGAGCTTTTAGCTCTCGGTGGCTGCTCTGGTCACAACTGTCATTATCTGATCATGCATTCATGCATGCAATGCATATGTCACAATTACGCAGCAAATATATCGCAATTAATCCACATGTCGCAATGTATCACATCAGAAACAGGTAGTTCACAGATTCACAAACAAATAACACTTCTATGTCATAGCTCCCAATACATCGGACCTTCTGTCTGGAACCACAATCATATCCAATCACAAACCCACCATTATCTCCATAGTAAACATATAATAATCGAGAGAACCATCTAGGTCACTCACCAATAGCTTCCGAAGTTAATGCTTGAAAGTCTCGACAATGTCTGTGGCTCGACGTTCCAACTGCGCCTCTATATAATTCAAATACACATATATCACAATTTGTACAATCAGAAATATGTAATAATGCACATATAGAAATTAAAAATGTGTACAATGCATGTTTGTGACATTCCCGACATTATTCCATAAATTCTCATCACAAAAATTCCCTCTAAAAAATTAGAAATATAAAGACACCAAAATTACTTAATTCGGACATCTATAGGTCCAACTATTGATAAAAAAATGATCCAGAAAAATAATTACCCGGTCCCCTCACTTTGATCTAATCAATCCACACCAATTTCATCTCTAAAAATTTCCAATTTCACATAGAAATGAAATTAAATATTTCACAAATCCGATGCCTCGAGAATCAGGTTAATCGGATATCGGACGGAAAAGTTATTCACAAAAGAAAGCATAAATCCAAATTTAAACAATTAATTAACACACATATCTATATATATAACAATAATGCCTCGTGAGAGCGAGGTAGCGCTCGCTTCCTCGTCTCGCCTCGCCCTCGCGAGGGGCGAGTTTCTGCCCAAATATTTATTTATTTTTAAAACACTAAAAACTCCTTTTCTTCTAACATGCATAACTTTTGATCTGGAAGTCCAAATCTTGCAAATTTGGTGTCTATGGAAAGAGCAAAGAAAGCTCTACAAGTTTCATGAAGGACACAAAAACCAATTTCACCTCTAAGGGTGTCAAAAATGCAATCAAACTTACTGCCTTCACATGCACATTCAAAACGGGTGAGAATAAAGAATAAGTATCCACTGCCTCAGATCGATGATTTATTTGATCAGTTGCAGGGAGCTCAGGTATTCACTAAATTGGATCTGAGGTCAAGGTATTATCAGCTGAAGATAGCAGAGGCTGACGTGCCTAAGAGTGCATTTCGGAGCAGGTATGGGCATTTTGAATTCCTAGTGATGCCGTTTGAGTTGACTATTGCCCCGGTAACTTTTATGTCCTTGATGAATAAGGTCTTTTAGCCATACCTTGATCGGTTTGTAATCGTATTTATTGATGATATTTTGGTGTATTTGAGGAGTAGACAGGAGCATCTGAGGATTGTTTTACAGATTATGAGGGAGAAGCAGTTGTATGCCAAATTCAGTAAGTGTGAATTCTGGTTAGATGAGGTAGTGTTTCTGGCCCATATAGTCACTGGAGATGGTATGCAGGTTGATCTGAAGAAGATTGAGGCAGTGTTGAAGTGGGAAGCTCCAAGGAATGTGACGGACATTGGGAACTTCTTAGGATTGGCCGGATATTACCGGAGGTTTGTCGAGGGGTTTTCATTGATTTCAGCCCCTCTGACAAAACTTTTGAGGAAAAATGTGACATTCAGATGGACTGAGGAGTGCCAGAAGAGCTTTGAGAAGTTGAAACATCGATTGACTACTGCACCGGTGTTGACTATTCTATCAGGGACTAGAGGTTATGAGGTGTATAGTGATGCATCGCATCAAGGATTGGGGTGTTTTTTTATGCAGCACGGCAGGGTGATTGCTTATGCCTCGAGACAGTTGAGGTCTCACGAGGTAAATGATAAGTTGTCTTTGCCCTGAAAATTTAGAGACATTATCTATATGGTGAGACCTTTCAGATTTTCACTGATTATAAGAGTTTGAGGTATTTACTGAGTCAGAGGGAGTTGAATTTAAGGCAAAGAAGATGGATTGAGCTGCTTAAGGATTATGATTGTACTATTGAGTACCACCCAGGGAAGGCTAATGTAGTGGCGGATGCTTTGAGCATGAAGTCTCATATCAGTGCATCTCATATTCAAATACTGAGGTTGCCTAATTTTATTCAGTTGAGAGCTTTGAATGTGCAGTTGAATCTAGAGCAGGGTGGAGCTTTAATAGCCACACTGAAACTTAGACCGATGCTATATGACAGGATTAGGAGAGTTCAGGACAAGGATCCTATTATGGTGAAGTTGATTAAGAAAGTAAAGGCATATCTGAATTCAGAATTTAAATTGAGAGATGAGACATTATGGTTGGGACAGCAGCTATGTGTGCCTGATGTGGATGATTTGAGGCGAGAGATTCTGGAGGAGGCTCATATGGCCGCCTATGCTATGCATCCTGGTACTACCAAGATGTATAACACCTTAAAGCAACATTTCTGGTGGCCTGGCATGAAAAAGCAGGTAGCGGAGTTTGTATCCAGGTGTATGACGTGCCAGCAGGTTAAGGCTGAGCACCAGGCTCCAGTGGGGAAGCTCCATTCGTTGCCTATTCCCGAGTGGAAATGGGAACGGATTACTATGGATTTCATTATGGGGCTGCCCAAGACTCCGAGGCAGCGTGATGCTATCTGGGTCATAGTGGACCGGTTAACTAAATCGGCCCATTTCTTGCCAGTGAGGGAAAATAATTCCCTGGATCAGTTGGCCCAGAAGTATATGGCTGAGGTAGTGAGACTGCACGGGGTTCCAGTGTCGATAGTGTCAGACCGGGATCCCAGATTCATTTCGAGGTTCTGGCAGAGCTTGCAGTCTGCTATGGGTACTAAGTTAAATTTTAGTACAACATTTCATCCTCAGATAGATGGGCAGAGTGAGAGGACGATTAAGACTGTTGAGGATATGCTTCGGGCTTGTGTATTGGAGTTTAGAGGAGCAT